>OZ010574.1:144581255-144671255 GCA_963932145.1 Acanthosepion lycidas
ATATAAATAATTAGGATAACGACTTTGACTTTTAAACACGTCTAATTAGTGTACACTTCCAATATAAAAATATTTTAATTCTTAATTTTTCATTGGAATTGTTTTTAACCCAGAGAGCCATAGTCTCCATCAACAAATAATTAATATCGATTAAGCAGAGAGAAATGTATAATGTATTAAGGCAAGATCAAATACAACATTGCCAGTATTTTACATTCAACCGCTTTAGATCATCAAAATCGAAAATTAGTTGTAAATCCTCATTAACATATTTTTAGGTGTTTCTAAAACAATTTGTGATAAGAGTGAAATTAGTTTCTTTTTCGTTGATTATATAAAGTTCTGTCTATATTCTATATATGTGTTAATATTCTGTCACACAGTGTGTTTGCATTGGTAATATCACCAAGCATAATAATTAGCAATTATCAATTCTGTCTAGGTACTAGATGAGATTTATTGGTAAAATTTAATGGTTATCTTTCAGAACATTTTATCGTGAAGAATTAACCTGAATCGATTTTAAGGAAAATGATTAAATCTTCTTATTCAGAATAATTTTATTTTGGAGCAATTTGTGACACGAATATTTGCAATCGCAGATAATTGTACTGAAATTGCAAAGTTGAAATGTTTGAATTGCAGAATAAATTTGATTCCATGCTAAACATATCTAGACATTGTCGTTTCACTAATGATTATGTGTAAAACGCTACGTATTTTGATAGGAAATGGCATTAAAATTACATTTTAAAAAATCAAGCCATCGCAGTTTTATTAAAATATGGTTGGAACCATAAGAACACCTGATCTTTAGAATCAAGGAAGAAAATATTGGAAAAAAAGGAAAGCAATTTTAATGAGGCCTTCTATTTTATTCCATTTAATACTTGGTTTTATCCTTTCTTGGCTTGTTTCATAGAATTAGCATTCCGCTATTTCAGGCTAAGCTATTGCTCCCCAAGTTAATACTGCATATTGACTTAATAGCTATTCGCTATTTTTAAATTCAGACATTTCGTCTTTCATTTTTTCTATGCTGTCGCCATCAAACTCTGTACGGATTTTGGAGATTATGACTAGAATGTAGGGCAGAATGGCGACATTTTATATAATCAAATTCCATTCAGAATCGTAAATTGCATTATTACTACTTATTAAAATGATAAATGAAATCACAGGTAAGTTTTTTTTTCTGTATTCAAACATTTTTTTATCTGATTATGTGAATCAGATTATACTTTGTCAAGTATCTTGTTTCGTTTGAAAATGTTGGTGTGGTGATATTTCTCCCATCGACTAGGTGATAAGAAAATGCATTTTATTTGAGAAAATGTGATTGATAACGTTATTACTATTATTTATAATCCATGACTCTAAATCATACAGAAGCGATATGTTAATATAACTGATGTTTTTGATAGGGAGAATTTTGCTTTTGGCTGGAAGTTGTATACGATCCAATATTTATATGAAACAATTCCGTGTAACTACGATATTTAAAAGCGTAAAGCAACTACTACATCTGTAAAGAAAAAAGGAGTTATTAAAATTCAAAGACAAGAACATACGAATGATTCTGCTTGTTTAAGCCTATGTAGCTGAGGAGGTTTTAAAAGTCGATATATATATATATATATATATATATATATATATATATATATATATATATATATATATATATATATATATATATGATGTTATACTGATGTATTTATGGCCTAATAAGTAAACGTTAGCTTTCTGACCATGAAACCAACTTTCGAATCTCACCATGGACGTTTGTTAGAAATGGCACTTCTCGAAGTCCTTTGTACGTCATTGGGAAATGTCAAAAACTGAGACGACTATTTGATTCAAAAATTGTAAGTGAAATTAGGCTGACAAATCACATTGATAGCCTAGTTGGATGCTTGACCAAGAAGTAAAAATTCATCGTGGACAAGGTTATTTTCTGCTTATATTAAACCTGCTGATCCTGCTAGAAAATGCGCTCTGTGTAATAAATTTAAACACTGGTGCGCTCAACATAATTTAAACAAGCAAAAATGTGTCTGAACAGGCGATTCGACAATTTGCCCATGCTATCATACTGGTGTGCTCGAATAAATATTGACCACCATTAATATACTTAAATATGTATATGTGTATATACACAGAACGAAATGACCTCATAAATACATAGAGACATATATGAGGATAAATCAAATGAAAATAGTCACTCATTTGATCAACAGATAAAGCTTTTCAACATAATTTCCTTCATTGTAAATAACGTTAATACAGTGCAAGATTGACGCATATTATTCGGTGATATATAACAATATATAAAAAATAATGAATATATAAATTCGGCTGATAGTTTTATGTCAAAATGAAGAATATTAATTAAACAATTTTGCCAAGATTCGAGATAATCTCTAGTGCTAAGTTTCTTAAACCAATCGGTTTTTATTCGCATCTTCGTAGTGACACTGTATTTGATATATTTTGAGATTTCCCATCCTGTAGAAGGAAATCAGTGAATTGACCTAGTTATCTAACGGAGAGTTATTGCAATGACATTACTTTTATCTGATGAGAATTCAATAAACACAGGAGCATTTACAATATTAAGCGATGATTTTTGGTTTCATTTTTTATGATTTTCTAAAACTCGTGGCAAGCAAGTCTTTTGTTTTTAACATTTGGCCTCATAAAAAGAACGGAATGTGGAAACAACATCATTCTTTATTATATTAGATGCTGGATACTGTTATTTATGTCAGCTACACATTCAAGATAAAAAGCGGTTCGCTATTTGATTTTGCTGATAATTTCTTAGGGGATGAAAGTGCCTATGCCAGATTGTATTCATTCGGCAGTCTTAATTTTTAACGTTTGCAGTGTCTGTAGCTTTGACACTGTCAGGCAGGAAGTCGCCCTACTAAATGTTGTTGTACCACATGATCACCCAATGAAATGGGGCAACAGAGTATGCATTTGTTTTGGCATTATACTTTGAATAGAACGGCGATTATTCGAAAGTGCCTAAGAGAAGCAACATTTCAGTGGATCATTTCCCAGATAATAAGAAAGAGAAAAGAGCTGTATGAGGTTAACACTATGTAAACTCTATCCAGAATATGTACTGGAAGTCATATATGTAATATAATAATTTTTTTAAATAATGTTATTGTTAAAATATTTGAGTGGCATACACCTCGTCTCTAAGGAAAGTCTAATGTTAATTGGAAGAGTTCATAATGAGTAAGTGCTTGCATATCATGACTTCAAAATTACACTCGTCTCTACACATATTGTTAAAATTCTCAAGTAATTGCCATTACTTAATGCCTGTGAAGGAATTATTTATATCTTCATTGATTATATTGCCATACCTAAACTGAAAAAAAAACGCATTGTCGCATGTACATATTGTTGCTTCCAATATCCAATGTTCTGTTATGAATACTAATAAAATATGAATAGTAATAAAAAATGATAAAAATAGTAACTGTAAAGTAGCCAATAAAATGAAATCGTTATCTGTATGCCTTATAGCACATGATTTTCTTGGGGCAGATATACTTATCACTAGTTAATTAATGTAAGGATGTGTATTCCTGAATGAAAACAAAATACGTGTAAGGAAAGTTAAACATTGCAAGCTATGTGATTGCTAAAACTATGTTTATAAAAGCACCTGTAATAGCAGCATGTTTAATATGCATTATAATAATTAAATCCACAAAAAATAAGAAATCACAAGAACTAAAATAAACTAAAGAAATAGTCTATTAAAGTCTGTCAGCATTTGAACATGCAAGAAATTAAAATTAGAAAAGAATTGGTAATTGCATTAATTCTGAAAGATACTTGTATATGAGTTGAAACATTTCATGATGACTGGCGTACTGTTTCATATTGAAGAGAAAATAAAAATGTCATGAAGGGAAATTTGAAAATAATTTATAGCACAATAATTTCGAAGAAACTAAGAGATACTGGATTAAAAAAAAATGTATGGAAAGAAAATAAAAAGTGAGCTTGTGTGTCCAGCGTTTATCTGCTGCTTTCTTTTCTAAGTCATATGCAAATCGTTCTGGTTGCAGATAAAATTCCATTGAAAGTGAAATAAATTGTATTAAAAACAGAACAAATGAATAAACTTATACTAAAGCTATAGTGCACTTTACTCTGACTACTCGTCTACTGATGGATAGTGTACTGTGCTTTTTATACCGCTTAGTTCTTAAGGGGAGGTAACTGATGATTTATCAGTAGAACGATATCTCAATAAGCGATTATAATATTTATTTAAACAGTTTATGTATTCTGAGAATTTAACTTAGTCAAAGTAACTGTTTTTATGTGCGTAACGTTTACAGAATACGAGTCATTCAAAAATCATCTAATGCTAAAAAGCGATAAGTCGACAGAATGTGTGTATTAATGTCTATGTCTAATGATATCCCATCAAAATTCTCGGTATCTTTTCAGTTGATTAGATGGATGAACATTAATACCATGATTAATCATTCGACTGTCATTATCTCTTAAATAGTTACTTTCCATCCCAAATTACTTACTATAGTGTGTTTTTTTCCCTAACTGAAATGTAAATTAATGGATTATTACTTTTTCTTTCAGTGTACATTTGACACCTTCCTTTAACTTTCCTTTGTCTTTCGGATTTTACTTGTAAATGTTTTCTTTCATCATCAGAAAGCTTATAAAATATTGATTTTTTTTTGTTATTAAAATAAGACTCGGGTATTCTGTATTACTGATCTACACGCAAAACTTTTTCGAACCCAAAGAGCAAAAAATGGTGTGAAATTACGTTACAGATAAAAATTACTTTACAGATATAGATAGCGTAATTTTCAAAACATTTGTGATAAATATTTAACATGTTTTTGTATATTAATTTTTAATAGCTTCAGGTTATGCAGATAGACCTATTTGTAAAGAAGCGAATATTTTAAGTGATGTGATAATTACAGTCAATATATTTGCAAAAGATTAAACAAATATTTAAATTTGTTATCTGTATTTCAATAACAATAACTCGGAGAACAGTAATATTACGACAAGCATTATTTAATATCTTCTCACCGGGATATATTTTCATTCCAACCTAACTAATTTTCTTAACATTTAGGTACACCTTTACGTCGCTGAAAATGACTGTAAATATAGATTATTTTCTCATTTCAAGAACAGAACATTTCAGACTGCAGCTATCAGTGCGTAATATTGTCTTCAACACTCTATATTTTCAATCTTACCATCGTAAAATGTTACAAATTAATGATATATTATCATAATTGTTAGAGAAATTTGATACGTGCAAATTTCTAAAAGACTACAAATTCTTAGCAACAATCTCAGCTGTCTATTTTCTGACAGCAAAACACGCTTGCTCCTAAAATTTACATCTCTTCATATAGATATCAATGTGTTTGGCTAAAATCATTAAAATATTACAAAGGTCGAAAAAATAGGGGAAGAGGAAGTTATCGCATTTCTTTGTCTTCTTGTTAACTGATTTAATCGCATTTACTAAATGAAATATTTTCTGTCATCTTTCATCTTAACATCATCTTTATACTGCTGATTTTCATCCATAAAAATTCACGTTATCCTTATGAATATTTTAAAACACATCTTTGCATTTTCCGCGAAACTATGGAATTAAAATCAATTGCTTCCCACACTAAAATATGAATAAAAAAAATTATCTGATGATGCAAATGTAAAAAAAAAAAATATTTAAACACATGTTTTAATTTTAACAACTAAAATGCATATTTCATTCACATTTCTTCTAGGAAAAATATATTAAATGAACTTTCTGCAAACATTTTCTAAAATATTAACTTGGACAGGGGATAAGAATCTGAATCTGAATGATTTAAAAAACATTTTTTGAATGTTGTGCAATTTTCAGAATACAATTACTTGATGTCACCACGAATTCCCTTAAAATTGAAACAAAAGATAACATCAGATTCATGGTAAATATTTGTTGGTCGTCTGAGGATTTTGGCGCTTTAAAATTAAAGAACAAATTTCCTCAAATCAGCAATTTTTACATGGATAAGTCAATTCTAAAATGATCCAGAGTAATTTGAAGATGATGAACGGATTTTGTGATCAAAAATCAATTTGTTAGGAACAGTTTATTCTCTTCGAGGCATAATCGAACACGGCCGATGATTAACAGCATAAATTGTAGTTAACGCCCTAGAATTTGCGTTTTCTTCGTCCCATAAAATTTTGAAAACTTTTAACTTGACCGAAATATAATTATTGTGCCTTCCGGAGAAGGATTGCGCTTCGTTAAATAAAACTTAAGCGATGCCAGTACGATTTGTTCTGTTTCTAAAACAATGCACTCTGTCTTCAGAAGATAAGTGGAATTTAAAAAGGGACTAACAATTGAAGTATCACGAGCAGATATATTTATATGCTGCGGGAACAAGTTAATTTCTGAATGATAAGTAGACAAGTTCGAAGAATCAAATTAAATCAAATATTTAATGGCGTTCAAATACTTTTATTGAACCAGAGTTTGTTTTTTTTTTTCTTTTAAATAACGGCAAAGATCTAGAGAGAATATTACGGTGAAATCCTGTGTTTAATTTGCAACCTATCACAACAAATTAATGTTAAATCGTACTGTGATATTAGGTTAGGAAATAATTTGTATCTGAATAGTTCTATAAAAATAGTATCGGGGGTAACTTAAAAAAAAAGTTATTTTGGTGAAATTACATTCCTAATAATGAATTCTCCCCAGGTGATATATTTATGCTATGATGCGATAACTGAAAATAGCACATTATATATTAGTAGAATTGTTTGTTCGAAAAAATAATATTAATAAACATTGCGTATGTATTGAGAACAAAGATTTCATGTCTTCATGTGATACAATGATTACACGCTTCTTGCAAGATATTCTAAAAATTGGAGAAAGTTAATGTAATAATTAAAATACATAAAGATTTATATAAACCTATTTCCGGGGACATTCAATATTTTCACTGAGGAATTATTGAAGTAATTTTTTTAAGCATTTCACTCAAAGCAAGGCGGGAAGCCACTGGCACGAAGAGAAGTGATAGAGGAAAGGATGAAGAGGCGGTTAGGGGATAGATCAGGGCATCTGGAGACGTCGATTGACATTACATTTGAATAGTTGGAGATTATAGCTATCAGGGAAGCAAGAAACGGGGAGGGAGTTCCAAAGGCGAGAAGTGCGAGACATGAAGCTACTGAAGTAGAAGAGACTGCTACATTTAACTGTATCGACATGGAAAGGTTGAGAGCGAGATGCCAGCTTAGTTGAAGGCTTAAATTAATGAAGTCTGGGAACAAGGGAGGCGAGGCACGTTTGTGAGAGTGCGACTGAAGACTAGATGCTAGATCAGGGAAAATTAAATTGCATATGCGTTTTATTATCAAGGACGTGGGACAAAGAGAAGGGGCTCCAGAGCATATATAGCAGTAGTACTCCGTGCAAGGGCGAATGGTTAATTTGTAGATTTGAACGATTGACTCCGGCGTGAAAAATTTCCTGGCGTGACACAGGGAGCCAACTTAGTTTCAGGTGGACGAAGTAATTGACGCAATGTATTTGTCCCATCTCAGGTCAGCAGAGAAGGTGAGACCGAGAAGTCACAAAGAGATGCTCTCGTGGAATTGAGCGTCAGACATTCTAATAGGAGGCAGGGATTGTTCTCTGTGGTGAGTAATAGAGAGTAGTTTTGTTTTTGAGACATTAAAGTTAACCAGCCAATTACTGCCCCAGTCCAAAGCCGATTGGAGGTTCTTTTCAAAACAAATGGCCAGGTTAGTTTTGTCGGCGACACTAGAATTGTTTTTGAGGCAGGAGTATATTGTCGTGCGGTCCGCATAGATGCCTACTTGGGAAACTATAACATCAGGAAGATCGTTAATGAAGATAAAGAACAGAGTAGGGCCTAGGATGAAGCCTTCGGGAACACCTGGGTTCGTGGGATAGGAGCTGGAGGAGAATATGTTGGGAACAACCTTCAATGCACGGTTTGACAGGAATGAGTGTATTAAGTCGAACAATCGACCAGAAATTCCATAACCCTGAAGCTTGCGAAGAAGGCCGGCTAACCAAAACCTATCAAACGCTTTGGGGCACCTTGAGGTGTTGTAATGGTTAACAAGCTTGTCTCGCTAGAGCAATTGAGACTGAGTAGTGGATTCGATCCTCACTGGGTGCCCCATACTTTCGGCCTTGTGCCACATGTGATCTACACTTGGAAAATCACTATCAAACGCTTTGGAGATATCCAGAGCCACGGCACAAGGTTCTCCGTTAGTATGAAGTGCTTGGTAAACAATTTCAGTTATGGCCGTGCGCACATCAGCTGTAGAACGGGCAAAGCAGAAACCATCTTGCTTGTTGGAGAGCAGATTATGGGATATAAGGTGCATAACCATTTCGGCGTTGATTAAAGCTTCAAAGATTTTGCCAAAGAGGGGTTGGAGACTGATAGGACGGTAATTAGTAGGCTCAGAAGGGTCTCGAGAGTTCTTAGACAGGAACAATTGACTTCCAACACGCTGGAATACAAGATTCATTGAGGCAGTAATTATATAATTGGAGAGGGCAGGTGCCGGATCAGGAGCACATTTCTTCAGGACAATGGCTAGTATCCCGTCTCCACCCCTAATCTTGTGGGGTCTAATTTAGAGATGATGCCCAATTTAACAATAATATATAAGCGAATAGCACAACACGTGAAAAAAAAAGGATCTGACAAATTAAAAAGACAAAACACCAAAAAATCCAAATAATAAAAAATCAATCCAAAATCAGCAAACTCTTTCTGAATTAGAAAATATTTATAATCACATTTTAAGATATTTAAAATTTACCTCAGAAATGATAAGAGCCTTTCTCAAATTGTAGACACGGAAAACAGTTTGAAATGCGTTACTTAAAAATCGAAACTAGAAACGAACACCTTATAAAATATTAATAAAAATGCAGATATATGCACTATATACAACGCAGATAATGTAACAAGTTGTAGAAAAAGGAAAACACTTTAAAGAAATGAAATAACTAAAACAGCAAAGGAACAAATACCAAATAAACAAAATAATTAAGAAATTAAATGAATAATAATCGAAATATCAAACTAAGAATGTACAAATAAAGAAATTGAATGTAATAATAATAATAATAATAATAATAATAATAATAATTATTATTATTATTATTATTATTATCATTATTATTAGGATTGGTGCAAAAATAATGACGTAATAACGTCGTTTTTTGACGTATTTTTAACGTCAAAAAACGATATTATTACGTCATCATTTTTCCCACAACCTGATATTATTATTATTATTATTATTATTATTATTATTATTATTATTATTATTTATTTATTTATTTATTTTCTTTGATTTCTGGTGTTCACACATTTCTTACCGGGTCCCGCCCAGGGACCTAAGGTTAGAAATGGCACCATAACACTTTCCACTGACAAAAAAAAAATACATAGATAAAGCCCTTCGTAGAGTGTGGGCTGTACTTATCAGAACAATTTTGTGCATCTCTTTGAGGCATGGACTTCCAGGAATCCCTTCAATTAGTCTACTGCAATCTTTTCCAACCAGTCCTAGGGCTCCAACTACAACAGGGATTGTTGATGTTCCCATATGCCACATTTTCGAGATTTCTATTTCAAGGTCCTTGTATTTTGACAGCTTTTTGAATATCTTCAAAGATACATTGCAGTCAGCAGGGACTGCCATATCAATAAGGAGGCACCGTTTTTCTTTGTGGTCTTTAATAACAATATCTGGGCGGTTGGCCTTGATTGTTCTGTCGGTGTGTATTGTGTAATCCCATAGAATTGTAACAGGTCATATCTACGTAACCTGATACAAGATGATCAATCGTTTCTGGATATTTATCACAGAATCTGAATTTTGGACTGACGCAATATTTTAGTATATGTGCTTGATAATTCCTAGTTAGCAAGCATTAGTCCTGCGCAGCAAGGATAAAACCTTCAGTTTCCGCTTTCAACCCTGCACTGCGTAGCCACTGATGGGTACGGGTTTTGTCTACGTCAGCTTGTTTGATACGGGCAGAGTATTGGGCATGAAGCGGTTTATCTTGCCATCGCTTCTGTATCTGGTCGGTTGCATTCGTCTTTGCTGTCTTTTTCAAGTATTTTGCAGTTTCAGCCGGTGTATTGTGCTGTAGTTGCATCTCTACGCCCATTTGAAACTCCATTTTGAATTTTTTGGCTTCTTTCATTACGGAGTAAAGATGCTAACTACTTTCATGTTCCTTGACGCATACCATCATCCAGTCTTCTGTAGTTTCCAAGTATTTTTGGAGGCCAATTGTTGTAGTTTTGTAGGACAGTTCTAGTTGAGCTAATCCTCTGCCTCCTTCGGATTTGGGCACTTACAGACGATCAACATCAGCTTTGGGATGATGCATGCGATAGCAAGTGAGATGCTTTCTCGTTTTGGCGTCCATTCGCTTAATTTCAGCTATGGTACAGTTAAGGACATTAAAGCTGTATTGCACCACAGGGACAGCCAATGTGTTTATAGCTGATATTTTTTTTTTTTGAGTTTAGTTCAGTATTTAGTACCAGACGTACACGCCTATAGTACTCTTTTCTTATTTTTTTCCTTCATTTGGGGGTGTTGTATGCCATCTCCTTCGCTAATACCTAGATACTTATATGCTTCATCATGCCCGAATTCCCTAATCTTTGTGACAAAATCTAAATCTATTAAGGATGTTTCTGTAATTCTATTAGGTTGTTTAAAAAATAATGACGTAATAATGTCGTTTTTTTATGTATTTTAACGTCAAAAAACGACATTATTGCGTCATTATTTTTGCACCAACCCAATACCTTTCTTGAATGTTACTTTTGCACATTTATCTAATCCGAAGTCCATACCTATGTCATCACTGAAATATTAAACAATATTGAGGATGCCTTTCAACTCATTGTCGTCTTTGGCAAAGAGTTTCAGATCATCCATGTAGAGTAGGTGATTGAATATTTTCTTATTTATTTTGTAACCAGAGCTACTGTTGTTCAGTTCATATGTAAGAGGGATTAAGGACAAACAAAACAGAAGGGGTGACAGAGAGTCTCCTTGAAAGATTCCACGTCGGATATTCAGACGGTTGGTTATAGCAGTGCCCCCTGTGTGACTAAGGTATAGTTTGGTGTTCCACATTCACATGCTGTGCTTAAGGAAATTTAACACCACAGGGGAGACTTTGTACATTTCCAAAGTCTTAAGGATCCAAGAATGTGGAACATTATCAAAGGCTTTACGATAATCAATCCACGCTTCACTTAGATTTCTGCGTCGTCTCCTGCAATTTTTCAGGAACATTTTATTTATCAGAAGTTGATCTTTGCAGCCATATGAATCTCTTCTCCATCCCTTCTGTTCCAACGAGAGAACGCTTTTTGTTTCGAAAAAGGAATAAGTACGGTTCGTCAGTACAGACGTGATCAACTTTTATTATTATTATTATTATTATTATTATTATTATTATTATTATTATAGTAATAATAATAATAATAATTATTATTATTATTATCGACAAAAATAGTTAATATTAGGTTGTTGCAAAATTATGTCGGTTTTTGACTTATATTATAATGTCAAAAACCGACATCACTTTGCACCAACCTAATAAATACAAAATATAGTAAGTAGTTAATAATACATAATGTGTTAATTAAAAACACAAATCAATAGCTTCAAGCTATGTTTTTATTATATATATGCTGAGTGTACGCTGATTACAGAATGTAAAATATTAATTAAGAAGTCATTTTTAATTATATAATTATGAATTAAATTACTTTTTGAAATAAGGCTGTTATTTTTGGTGCATCTAATTCACTCTATATCCGGAGTCTGTTGCACTGGTAACGTTTAGACCATGTGTGATTAAATATGAAAATGTTTCTTTATAGTTTTTACGCACAAAAACGCGCGTGCGCTCGCGCGCACACACACACACACATATAAGGGTTTCAACTATTACGTCAACGTCCGGAATTAGGTGCCTTGTATCTTTTCAGCTCATCACATTATGTTCATCGTCTGTAAATTTGTGTGCTACTGCCAACATATTGGTTTCTGTTGTATATTTATCACATGTCATCAGCGTCTAATCTTAATGTGTGTTTAATTAATACAATTTTGATATAATTTATCACTTTTTTTTATATATAGCTCTTAAATGTAAAACAAAAATCTTCATCGACTGAAACTGACAATCTGTTGAGACACCAATTTTATAACAAAGTTGCGCACTGATTTTATTTTGGATAGGTCATAGATTATTTTCCCAAAGTCTTCTTGTCAGTGATTTCTTTTTTTTTTATTGAAGCACCACGTCTAGTAGTCAAGTCACCGTTGACTCATGGATAGATTGTTCACATCTCGATAGGTCTTATTTACCTAAAGAAATTCGCAACAAAATAACCTATACTGAAAATCAGCAAAAGACAACTGAAATTTCTCTGTAAAGAAAGTACATGTAGAGTCTGGAAGACATAACCCTCAGATTGCATATTGTGATTAAAAGAAATAGGGAAAGGCAGCGAGCCACCTACCTATCGAACTAGGCTGATTGAATGGTGAGGATATTTATTTATTAGCAACAGAATATACATGACATGAACATATATGTATAAGAGAGAACACTGGTTCTGTTTTGATCACCTAAGTTAAACAACGTTGAGCCTGGTCAATACTTAGATTATTGACAGCTGGGAAATAGCAGGCCCTGTAACCTAGACGACAGACTTACCAAGCCACCGATTGCGAAATCCCGCGACTCATGGTAAAAAGAAAAGTTGATATCTAGAGGTGATACTGGACTGGCCCTTTGCTTAAGCTACCTGGATTTGGATGGGAGGTTGAATGAGATTACGCATAAAAATAAATGCATGTTTTATATTTTTTCTAAAAAAAAATACTATTACTAGCAGTATATAATAAATTAAAAAATCTTAGAAGATTTATGATGTCATATAACTGAACTTAAAGATCAAGAACAGATAACTATCAATTTTCGAATATGAGTTTTGTTCTTGAGTATGTAGTCATAATCTTATGCTAAATTCAAATCACTATAGAATTTATTCAGTATTTTCATTCGCGATACTATATGCATTCATTTCCATTCGAATTCTTTACATCTGTTATATGTTTAAACAGCTTGCTACCCATATTTAAAGAGGTTTGCACACATTGTATAGCGAAGTTTCCACATGTTTGGATTCTTACTCAAGTCCCCATGTAATTGGCGTACCAATGTTTGCATTCTTGTCGCTCGCAGTGTAATGGCGTTTCTTCCTCTATTTTATCCCGGTGAAAAGTTACCCACCTACATCATCCTTGCCGTATAATATAGCATTATGCCCACAAACCGTTAACTTTACCAGCTTACCTATTAGTGTAACGATTCAGTGGTGAGTGGGGATAGAAGGGACAGGCTATTTGGTACAAACACTTGCCAATTTTTCTTCAACAGATTATTCTGTGCCATTTCCAGGATGTGATAATTTGGAAATTTGGAAGGTAGCCAATTTCTTCGGGTTGTCTCGTTTAAGTGTAAACTATTTTTCTTGTATTTATCGTTCTATCTTTTTTTTCTCTTTCCTTCGCTATTCCTATCTTCTTCCTTTTTATTTCTTTTCGTCTTTCTCTTTTTCTCTAATACTTCACTTTATGAATTATAATATTCAGTAAGTTTATATTTATTTTTACTAATATTTCTTTATGATTTTGACTTTTCATAGAATGTAGATTTTTGGCTGACCTTCCAAAGTTTCTTTCATTATATATACCTTTGCTTTCAGTTTGTTTTGATTTCGGAAAATAAGAAATAAATATTTGTCAGGTTTCTTTATTTCAAGTTTTCCTTTGCGTTCATTCTTTTTGCGCCGGCTTTTCTTCCATATTTCGAAATAATTATATCCCTGAGATATGTTATTATATTTTCTGAATTTTGTTTTCAGTTGCTAAAAGTTTAAAAAATATGATAAAAAGGCATATGTGCTAGTAGACTTACGTGTGAAGTATTTAGATTATCAGAGATATTTTGTTTCGCTTTCTATATCACTTGCATAAAACTATGAAGAAAAAATGTTAAATCTTATTAACATTTGCCGTGACAGTATGAATAACAACAGAATAATATAGAATGCAGCATATGTGTAGGAGAGAAATTGAAAAGTAAATGAATATCAAAACACTTGCCACTACTCGTTTTAGACATATCCATATTTAATTTAAGTCTACTAGAGCAATTCGAAACAAATAAATAATAAATCAGCATATAATTTCGATGATTAATATGCAGTTAGCATCAGGCATTTCGATGCAGAATTAGCGTGCAACGTTCTCATTTTATATAGTGTGCTGCATTCAGTTCGAAACAAATTTCTGTGAAAGTTATAAATCCCTGTTTTTTCTCGTATTGAGCTTTAGGGACATGGATGAGAGACAGTAACCAGAGTAAGAAAACTTTAAATTTAAGATTTTGCAAAAGCACAACCGGTAATATACCACTATATTTTTCATGAATTCGTGGCTATTCTAAGAGTAAAGAAGGTGAATTGATTGAGAACCATGATCGTCTGAGATCATATATATATATATATATATATATATATATATATATATATATATATATATATATATATATATTGTTGTCCTTGCCATTCTTTTGAACAGCTAAAAGTACCAGCAGTTTTGAACAGACTTGTCTGAATCGTCTTCAAGTAGCGAAAGGAAGATCTAAAAAGTCAGCCAATCTAAATGCGATATCATCCCACAATCCTTACTCTTGTTCCATATGCGGCCTCCTTTGTATATCAATAGCGAGTCTTAAGTGCCACTTAAGATTATCGCACAAAATTTCCGAAGTGTGTGTATGTATGTGTGTGTGTGTGTGAGAGAGAGAGAGAGAGAGAGAGAGAGAGAGAGAGAGAGAGGGGGGGAGAATAAAAAGAAACAAGAGAAAAAGAGCTATAATTAGCTGACACGTTTCGTCCACTGGGGTATATTATCCAGACAATGTAAGATTTCTCTCTATATTTCTGAGATGAGGTATATAATCTTTTACATTGTTCTGACTGTTGTTCTCATGTCTATTGCTAGATTCGCGATGTTTCGACCGTTGTACCCACCCCCAGCCTTCTTCAGGTGATTGAACCCATTATTTGGTCCCGTGGGGTGGATTGTTCCAGTTCCATGTGTCATGCTTCTTCCGGACGTCTCAGTTAACTCCTTTTAACTTAGCTCTCCAATTTTATTTCACTACTGTCGGAGCAAGGATTTATTATGCTGATCGTGTTTATATACACAAAGGTAAAATTGCCATTGGTTAATCCAGGCTTGTAAAATTGAAAATGTTCATAAGATAGTTGTAATGACAGTAAAAACATGTGGTTGAGACAATTTATCCTAAGTCATAATATGGTGAAGAGTAATTGAATATGAATATTGTTTGAATTGTGATTAGATTTTCACGGTTTAAGATGCAAATTTGTTTTGCACATCTTCAAAACCTGAAGTGATAGATTTAACGTTTTTTCAGCATATTTGTTGTTGTATGTTGGCTTGGGAAATTCTTACAGGAAAAGTGAGATTTTGAAAATACCGGTGCGTAGATTGATATTTTGATAATATTCGATTATTGCACAAACTTTCATAACTGAATCAATAAGCTGTCAGATCCTCATAGGTCGAAACTGACGGGAGAGTCCATTATTATATATAAATACATACGCTGATGTCGGAGTAAACGGACGTGTTTTTTTTCATGGCTCTAAGAAAGCGATGTTAAGGAAAGTCTCGTTTTTTTTTTTTTTTTTAATCATACATTATATTTTTCTTGTTTATTATTTTATGATATCAATTTTAGTTACGTTATTCATTTACCGTATTTAATGGATGTACTTTATAATTTTTATTATACATGTTTACCTATCTTAAGTTGTGGTACACAATAATTTTTTCTATCTTTTTTTTTATTTTAAAACGTGGTTTCCCTAGTGAAATTTCTCTCTAAGAATTATAAGAATATTATTTAATGGATTTTATTTGTTTGACTAATTATTACAGTGGCATGAATAAGTTTAATTTAAGCGTAACTTTTATTTATCTGTTGTTGCTTTTACGAAATTGGACGTAATTTTCGGAATTTGTGGAATGCATGTTTTTTGCAAAGTTTATTTTATTTATCTTTGATTAGTTGCTCATTATTGCCGGTTCTTTTTTTCTATTATTATTATTATTATTAGTTATAGTCAAAGTTTCTTTTATAACATTTAGTATTTTAATTCTTTACATTTTCTTTTTTTTTATTTGCAAAGTAACGTAATTTCAATTTTATTGTAAATTCGTTTCCAGTTGTAACGTTATTTTGTTTCGTTTTTACTTCTAGTCAATTTGTTCTATTCTTATCCTTCAAATGTTTTTGAAGCAACAAAACAATAATAATTCAATTTTCTCTTATACATATAATAATTTATATATATATACATATACACTTACACATTATATATTATAAAAACAACATTCAAAACAATAATTATAAAAATATTCTAATAATAATCTTATATTTCCTTATTTTATTTTATTAATATTATTTAAAATGTATATGTAGCATTACATCGACACATTAAATTTCGAACTGTTTACCACGACATCAAAAAAAATGTATGTATTTAGGGGGCATTGGGTAGAAGTAGTACCTTTGTTGCTCATCTACTGTACCTTATATTTAAGGATAACCTGGCAGCACTTGTCTTCACCAATCCTCTAAATCTCTCACGTAATGTACTGGGTATGACGGTAAACTACATCCGGCAGCAAGTCTTCTCATCGGGAGTTTGAAGGATTTAAGGAGCGTGGAACCAAATTTTAATTGCTGCTCTTCGCAGGTCCGCCCTGACCCGGGGTGGCAGCCCCTGTTAGGGTCCCAACTATGGGCAAATAGTGGACTACCAGGGATGACCAAGCTCTTTAGTGTTATAGAACACGATTGGTTTAGGAGATGGAAACCTCTTATGCGAAAAGCCTCAGGTATATTGTCTGCTTTGTCTGTGGCATTTATTTCCACCGACTAAGTGTATCAATAGTTCCGAAAAGTGTGGATGGTTCTGCACAAGCCTTCATCACTTTAATCAAATCACTTGTGTGGGTTTTCTGGTGGTTTACCTGGATTCGTTCTTATCCACACAGTTCACTTGCAAAGGTCCGCTGGCGAGAGAGTAAAGGCGACGGGGGCAGGTAAAATATATTTCTGGAAGTCTCTAGCTGGAGCTCTACACAGTGGCAGACCGATGGGTGATGATCCTTCTTTCACAAACCCATGAGCAATTGTGATGCCCATGTTTTCCATCGGTGACAAAGCAGCCCTATTTAGGATTGCACTGCTTTCTCTATTATGGGGATGGGGCGATAAAAGGAGCCCTAAACATTGCTTGCTCACACAGTGACTTGGCAGCCCGCTTCAACTGTCTAGTTATCGAATAAAGCAGTCGAAACAGCAAGGAATATCAGAATAAATATAAGAAGAATTTTTATTTTGGATCTTGGAAATTTCACACTCTTCAGGACAATGATTCTGCACCAGAGCGTAAAACAGCTCTTGCCTCGCTCGAGTTAAAGAAATATAACATCGATCTAGCGGCCATTAGGGAAACACGTCTGGCTGGTTATTCTCTGCTTAGGGAAGAAAAAGGCGGATACGTATTTTTCTGGGCTGGCAAGACTGAGAAAGGGTCATGCTGGTGTTGGCTTTGCCATCAAGTAAGACCTTGCTAGCTCACTGCCTTCCTTACCTAAAGGTATATCCGATCGCATAATGGAATTAACCCTTAATCTGGAGTGCAACATCCGTGTGACGATGGTTAGCTGATACGCGCCAACCTTACGTAATTCAGATCAAGAAACAGATGATTTTTGCAATCTTCTTCGAGATGTCATCTCCAAAGTCCAACATTAGGATAAATTAGTCCTTACTGGCGATTTCAATGCTCGTGTTAGCAATGATTATCTTTTTTGAAGGGACTTTTAGGTTGCCATGGTATTAGTCATGTGAATTCTAATGGTTTACGCCTTCTCACTATCTGCAAGAAATTTGATCTTAGTATCACTAATAAATTTTACAAGCAACCCAACTGTTGTAAGACCACGTGGATGCATCCTCGTTCGAAAGACTGGCATCTGATCGACTACGTCATCACCAAAAGACGGGGCATAAAAGATTTTAAGATAACACGTTCATTCCACACAACATGTTATCTGTTAGATCACACTCTACTTCGAAGTAAAGCTACACTGCATCTGTAAAAACGAAGGATTATGAAATCTACAGTGTCCAAACGCATTAACTTACTGCCACTTAAATCGACTCAAGGGAAAATTGAGCTCTCTAACAAACTTGATGCTGCACTCTATTCTGTAAGTATTACCAATGATATCGAAATATCTTGAAAGGTCTGCGTTCAGCATCTTATAGATCAATTGCACTATTCTCATAAAGCATGGTTTAAGGGCAAGAATTCGTCCGATAAGAACTCGTCTTACAAGAAGAGCAAAATCAGGTTCAACGAGCTCTCAGGGCCATGAAAGAGCGTTGGCGGTCTGAATAGGCGACTAAGCTCCAAGAAGCTTCAGATAGAAAAGATCTAAAGTCTTTCTATGCTGGCCTCAAGAGCATTTTCATTCCTCAGAAATAAGTCAGTCATTTTAAATCGCTGGAAAGAGCATTTCTAAACTGTGTAAAACACCACGTCGGTTACTGGTGAGGAAGCCATCACATCAATTATCTTTTGAACCTTCATATCAAGAGGTAATTGACTCAATCAAGTAAATCTAATCTGGGAAATAACCTAGACCTAAGGATCCTATTCCACCCGAAGTGTATAAGCATGGTGGCCAAAAGTTGGTAAAAAAGTTACATCTCGTTGTTGTGTAGATATGGAAGGCAGGCCTCTGTCACACAGGATTATAAAAATGCCTCTATCAAACACCTTTACAAAAACAAGGGTTCCAGATGTGTATGTGATAATCGTCGGGGGATATCATTACTTTCAACTGCAGGCAAAATCCTAGCGAGACTGATTCTAAACAGAATCATTATACACCTTGTTTTCGACATCTATCCTGAATCGCAGTGTTATTTTTGGTTGGGTCGTGGCACCATTGACATGATATTTTCTCTTTGTCAAGTTGCAGAGAAGGTTCGCAAGAAAAACCAGGAGTTGTACATGGTGTTTGTGGACTTGGCGAAGGCCTTTGACAGTGTGAATCGAGAGGCTCTTTGGCAAGTCTTGAGGAAACTCGGCATCCCTGAAAACATGCTAAAGGTCATCATCTCCTTTCATGAAGGAATGAAAGCTAATATCGTGTCTGATGGTATGATGTCAGAATCCTTTAATGTCACAAATGGCACCAAGCAAGTTTGTGTCATGGCCCCCGTTCTTTTTACCCTTTTCTTCTCGGTGATGCTGAAATATGCATTTGCAGACCTAGAGAGAGGCGTCAAGTTTCAGTTTCGAACAACTGGTGGTCTCTTAAATCATGAACGCTTCAAAGCCAAGACCCACCTTAGTACGCATATTTGTCGTGATTTGTTGAGGCCCAACATCTAATAAATTGTTTCTCTGCTGTATGTAAAGCATTTCGTCTTACACTTAGCATAAAGAAAACTGAAGTTGTGCAGCTACCTTGTCCTACTCTAAAGCAATTGCACGGTGAGAAACAAAAACCATCAGTCTACAAATTTCCAGAGAGACCATTGACAGAAGAAGTCAAACCCTTGAACTATGTAAATCCTTTCACCTATCTTGGTAGCAAAGTCAATTACAGTGTAACTTTAGAAGATGAAATTGGATTGCTAAGGCTACCAGTGCTTTCGGTAAACATCGCCATCGCTTGTGGAATGAGCGAGGTATTCCACTGGATAAGAAAATTCAGGTTAACAGAGCTGTTGTACTTGTCATGGAGGTACCATATATGCTAGCTAGATGTTTTCCATCAAATCTGTCTGCGTGCAATCTGTGGAGTTAAGCTACAAGATAGGATAGCTAACGTAGACCTGTTTAACAGTTGTAATATTGGAGGAAACGAGACATTTATCATACAGTCACAGTTACGGTGGACTGGTCGTGTCTTGAGAATATCGGATGACAGGATGTCTAAGATCCTAATATACAGCCAGTTAGATCATGGTTACAGGAATGAAGGACGCCGATGGATATGATACAAAGACAAGCTGAAAAGCAACTTGTCAGCAGTCAATATACCACATAACACCAATGAGCGCTTAGATTTGGAGTGGGTAGAATGGAGATCAACGTGATTTAGTGGACTCAGCAATATTCAAGCTGATTGTCTAAATCATCTTCAAGAAAGGAGAGCAAGATCTAAAAGGTCAGTCAATCTAAAAGTGATGTCATTTCAAATCCTCACACTTGCTCCATATCTGGCCTCTTTTGTAAATCACTAGCGGGACTTAAATGCCACCTAAGATTATTGCAGAAACTTTCATAACTGAATTAATAAGCTGTCAGATGTTCGTACGTCGAAACCGACGGGAGTGTCTTATATATATATATATATATATATATATATATATATATATATATATATATATATATATATATATATATATATGTGTATAGAAGCATTGCTCTAGTAAAAGAAGAAAACAAAACCCCCGCCCGCACAGAAGTCCTCATAAAACTCATGGAGCATGTCATTACATTGAATACTTTCATCTTCAATGGAGCACACTAACTACAGATACGAGGTTGTGCTATGGGCACCATTGCAGCTCCATCATATGATACAATATTCAAGGGAAAATTTGAGGAGACCCATATCTATCCAATCATTGGTAGCGACTTCGTATTCTATGCAAGATATACCGATGATATATTCTGTTTACACGGGTAGTGATGACAAACTTACCCAATTCCTTATGACCCTAAACACAGTGCACGACTCAATTAAATTTGACTATGAAAAACATCAGTACATTTATAGACACCCGCATTAAATAGATGAAAACAGGAAACTACAAACGGCACTACACACTAAAATCACCGACACCCACAACTATCTACATTATAAGTCTTCCCACCCTAAACACCTCAAAGAGAACCTTCCCTATTCACAAGCACTTAGACTCAGAAGGATATATTCCAACAATGAAGAATTATATAAACACATTGAAAATCTGGAACATCAATTCACAACACGTAATCAGGGAACAAATAAATAAAGCAATTTTCACACTTAGAGAAGACACCCTAATGTAGAAGATTAAAAATAAATCTAGCCGCATCCCTCTAGTAACCACTTTCAATCCCACTCTGACTCCACTATCCCAGATAATCAAACGTAGCTAGGAAATACTACATCTCAAACCAGACCTAAAAAAATTGTTTAAGGAACCCGGTCTTTTTGCATATCGTAGACCTAAGAACCTAATAGAAATCATAGGTAGTAACCACATTTCAGGGGACAAGGTAATCCGTAATAAACTAAGAACAAAAACAACAGGATTTTCCCAACCATGCAACAACAAAATAAGTTTATGTTGCAACCATATTGAAAACACGAATTCATTCACTCGCTCAGTCACTAAATCTACTTTCAAAATCTACCACGATTCTAACTGTAAAAGTCATAACATAATTTACCTCCTAGAATGCACACTTGGCCAGAAACAATATGTAGAAAAATCTGAATGGCCGTTTCACTACAGAATTAATAATTATCGTAATCGAATTAAGTCGACTCCCCATGATAAATCATTGCCTGTAGAACAACATTTCCGCCTGGAAAACACGATTTGAAAAACCCATGCCAAATTCACTATAATTGAGAGAATAGAAAAGTTTAGAGGAGATAACATTAGAAAGATTTTAGAGTCCCATTAAAATAAGTGGATAGAACGTCTAAAAACACAATATCCAGCCGGGCTAAACCATACATTTAACAATATAGATAGTACTAATATATAATTTAACAAATCAAAACCGATTCATATTTCTCACCCACACAACACAGACATGCCTCACACGTATACAGACACCCACACGAATATACACACTTACACACATTATACTCACTCACTCACTCCCTAACGAGCCAAATGATAACACCCACCCACAGCAATACACATGCTTACACATATCATAATCACTCACTCCCTAAGAACCAAATAACACACACACAAACACTAAACAGAGACACATCCCCTCTGCAGGACCAATAAAACTGTCAAAATGAGCACGTGAATTCAGAGAAGCATAGATCCATTCAGCTCTTATCTCAAATAACAACTTAAAAGAGTCTGTTTAACCAACACAAGAATGTTAAAAGATTCCTGTTAAAAAGAAAAAAAAATAATAATAATAAAATCAAATGAAAACTACAGACAAAAGTTCATTTTCTTCAGCAAAAGACTCATTACTGTAGTTTAGTCCTACCAGCAAGCAGAACTGTTTCTCCTCCCGATGATGGGCGTTTTGGTCGAAACTAGTCAAGGAATATAAATGAAATAATAATAAAAAAACGAAAGAATATTAATCTACAACCCAGTGTGTCTGAAGATTTTAATTTTTAATATTTTTTATTGTTCAATATATATATATATATATATATATATATATATATATATATATATATATATATTGCAAATTAAAAAAATTATGCAAATTAAAAAAATTATGTTTTATTTTATGAAAGTATTTTTTTATTTATATATATATATATATATATTTGATATTTCAAATTGTCCTCAATCTTTCATCAGAAATAACTGTTTGTTACAAATAAATTAAAATTACTGTTTATCCCTAACTTAAATCTAACTGTCATAAATATTTTAAATGTTGTCTAATTTTTTTTTAACTATATCTAAAAAAATAGCTTAAATATTGAAATATTTATAAAGATTTAAAGCACACAAGTCCCTATTCAACCCTAGTTTATGTGTATTTAATTTTAAATTCCAATGTTTCTTTATTTCTGCGTATGTATGTGGAACTAAAATCGGAATCTATCAATAAACATTTGAAGTTTTCTAATGAATGTCCTGATTGATTAATGTGTTTAGCTATGGGGGAATAAGGGTTGCTTTTTACGTATGGTTCGTTTATGATTATTGAAACGAAATCTAAAATTATTTAAAGACTCACAAATATATCCACTATTAGCACATAAGGTGCAGAATAAATAATAGATTATGTTATGGCTATCGCAGGTGAGGTTAGGTGGCTCTATCTTGATATTGGTGTTGGGTACAGAAAATATATTAGCTATTATTAAATGTTTGCAAACTAATCAACGAGGTTTGTTACATTTGTAATTTTCTGATTGGTTTCTATTGTTTAGATATTTGGTAGAGGTGAGGATAGCTGATAGGTTAGGTGATTGTTTATTTGCATTTATGTGTGGTTTATCGAAAATGTCTTATCTTTTTGTCTAACTGGAGGATCTTGTAATCCTTTTTTAAATTGTGAATAAGTGTGTAGGAATATTGATTGTGATTAAAAACCATGAGAATCCGATTGTTGATTTTATTTTTCTTGTATGTGAGAAGTGTGTTACGATTTATCAGAATAGTTTTATTTAGTTTTTCTTTTATTATTTTTATTGGGTATTTACATTTTTGAAATTGATTTGTTAAGTTATTAATGTTGTATAGAAAATCTAAATGGTCTGAGCATATGCGTTTGATTCTTAGAAATGAGCTGTATACAATAGATTTTTTTAATTTAAAGGGATGACAGCTGTGCAGAAATTTATGTTGGTTTGTGGGTATATATATATATATATATATATATATATATATACATATATATATATATATATATATGTGTGTGTGTGTGTGTATATATATATATATATATATATATATATATATATATATATATATATGTATATATATATATATATATATATATATATATGGATACAATTTATTTTAGGATATTACAGCGAAAACATGTCAAAATCGCTACACAATTGCAGTCGTGTTTCGATGCATATAAACGCCCTTCATCAGGCGACTTTAAATTACTGGCGAAGGAAAGATTTATTCTGATTTAAAAAACAAAATTACTGCCTCTTTTTACTAAAAAAAAGTTGTAGGTCATAATATTTGTGAGCTTTACTCAGATCAATCAATAAAATTTGATCAACGTTAAATTAAACTAAGGAAAGAGGACAAAATTAAGTAATTATTTTCATAAGTGGGACATGACACGTAGACTTGAAACCAATGGCAGCATCAGATGTTCAACAGGAGCGCATGTAAACGGATAATTATTGTACATTAGAAAATGTCATTTGCTAAGAAAAATTAAATGGTAATCTAAGAAAATGTTAGACCAATTATATGCTTTGTGAGTTTACTACATGAAAAAATGCAACTTTTGACTAAAATCCTGTATATATATATATATATATATATATATATATATATATATATATATATATATATATATATATAACAATGACCAATCTATGGAAAATGTCAAGATACCAATACAATCGTGCAAGTTGATACTAGCACTACTAGGAAATTAATACAAAATTATATTAAATCTAAATTAATCTTAACAACAGAAAGATTATCCATGCATTGTGCAACACAGTTCAGCAAAATTCTAAGTAAAAACTTTGTTAAATTCCAGGTCTAACTGAAATGTGAGTTAAAAGGTAGATTGTGTTTACAATTTACAGTCGTCTTGAATCTTTGGTTTAATAAATTATTCTTATGAAAGAACCTTATAATTTTGTATTTTTCATGTAAACACAGGAAAAAAGTTTGATATAAAGTCCTTCCTTCAATTTATAAAAGTTTCCATTTAACCTTTGATGAAGGATGTTTTCTGTTTTTACATGAAAAATTGCAAATTATCAGGTTCTTTATGTGTCTTTTATCAACAATGCACCATCCGGATTACTTATGTTCTTCAGAATGTTCCCAGCATTGATAAATTAATGTAGGACTTCTAATTCTCTAAAAGTCACTTCAGACTTAGAGTGCTTTATAGTCACATTAGTTCGATTTTTCATTAGGCCAAAACTTACTTTCTATTGACAGGTCAGTATTCATATCACATGCAAAAACATTGATTCAATTTATTTTCCATTCTCATCTATCATCCTCCAAAATAAATTATTACTGTTGTTTTTTTATGAGAGTTATTAATGACGACTACTGATTTCAGTGTAGAATTGAATCATATTTTACATTGGTATTTACTGAAACCAAATTGGGTGTCTCCAAATAGAAGATGAGCGATTAAGACACATTTGACGCCCAAGCCGTTGTCTTGGCAGTTGTCCAGAGATGAGTTGGTAAAGTCATTCTTGTCCTAATCAATTTTCTTTCCTCTCCTTTGAATTCTATTGTTGTCAGGAGGAGGTCGTGCCCGAGAACGTGTCCACATCAAGCGAGTTTATGTCGTTAAATGTTGAAAGCAAAACTAGCGGTGCCCTTACTGGACATATTCGACACTCTTTTGCCACAAAACGAACAAGAAAATAGGTTTACTCTCGGTTGATTATTTTTAAGAAGTGCTCTCTCTTCTACAAATATTTTTATGGAAATTATTCTTATAAACCGTTCTTCTTAGTGACTAAGGTGAAATGATTAAAATATATGTCTCGTTAAAGTAAACTGAAAACCTAATTTGTGTTTATTAATACATAATTACCTATGGACACATTCATATAAAAATTGCATTTGAATTATGTAAATTTAGATTCGATAAAATATTGTACACGATTTCTTTTATCGTTTGGAATTATTTTATTTATTTTATAGATGAAAATATTTAGATTTTACATGACTTGATACAAATTTGGCATAGTGGATTCTTACAAAATCGAATAATTATCTATTTCAATTAGATGTGTACATAATGCAACTGTATTATACAGGCTATTTCATGAAATCTTGCAACTGAATGACGTGCAATAAGAATGTATCAAACAATCAAGGATCATGGTTCTGTCTTACAAGATTCGAGATAACTGAAATTACAAATTTCTTCCCAAGATTTAATACAGACATGAACTATTTTGCGCAAAATACATTTCCTAGATTAGTTCCTTTTTATCAAATCTGTCTGCAAAGTATGATTTGTTTGTTTATTTTCATTTATATATTTTAAAACATACATTTCTTTAATTTTCAGTATTATATGTTGCTTCTTTTAAATGATTGCATTTCAGTTTTTTTTTAGTGCAGGGTAGTAATTTGATATCACTTCGCCGATGTTTGTCTTCGTTTTAAGTTTATCACAGATTCTCCAAGCAAAAAAATGCAAAAAAATAAAATGAAAAAAAAAAAATAAAAAAAAAATAAAAAGCAAAAAAAAAAAAAAAAGAATTATTCATATTCATAAGAATCATGATATGAATAGTGGACAGTATTTCTGGATGTGTCTGTTTACTTTTCAATTGTAGTAATATTATATACATGTGAGTTGGTTTGATTTCCATTTTATACAATTTTTTCAATTTTATTAACTTTTTAATTCGACACTATTATCTGTTTCTTGCAATTTAAAAAATTCCGAGTGCTTCTATATTTTTATACTTTTTGTAACGCGCAGCATTTTTCTTTCGAAATCTTTTTCATTATTCATTTTCGTTTTTTATTTGTTCACCCAATTTTACTGCTATTAGAATATAGTGTGTTTTTTTATAACAGTTTGTTAGAGTAAAATCGATGTAGTACTGCATAATCTCATCAGTCTTGACCGTTTCTTCTTTAACACAATGAATGTTATTTCAATGTATTATTGTGAAAAAAAAATTTCATCAGATAAGACTAATTTTATACTGATTCAATAACGCTCTCGTCTATCATTTTGATATATCTTTTTTCTTCTGTTATTTTTTCCATAAACAATTTCAAGATTATATTTTTCTGAAAAGACTATTCTCCTACGGTTTAGGTTATTTTTAAATTTCTCATCTTTGGCATAATCTTATTCTAACTTTGTTCCTCCATTTTTTTGCATTTACACGTACTTCCCACAGCTTGTTTTTTTTTTTTTTTTACACTGAATTATTCATTCTTTTCCTTTTACCTTCTATGTCTCTTGTTTTTCCCATTTTCTGTCTCTCAGTTATAGCTGCCGCCTGGTTATGCATTCTCTTCCTTTGACACTTTTACAATTTTATTGAATTCTTATCGAATTCCCAATCCTTTCATTATTTTTTTAATGATAAAACTATTCTTTACTTGAAGCCTGAAACAGCTCAGCTGAAAACTACCTGTAAATGTGAATCTGAGATTCAACCAACAAAAGTGTCCGTGTCTCATCCCTCATAAACACATTTTAGTAGATTTTGTAACAGGGTCAACATAGATTTTGTTAATTGTATATTTCATATTTCAGTCTTCACTAAATATGTATTCAATTTAACTTATCTAATGAAATTAATTTCTTCTCATTTCTACCAACAAAACTACGTCTCTTCTTCTTCTTGTCATTATTTTATGGTACGTTATTTTTTTGCAAATTACTTTTTTGAAAGTCAGTTCTTAATATGTATTAAAAGCCGGTTCAAGCAAGGATATACAGAAAGAAATAACTAAGAGGATTTGAAATAATCATAATTAAGCAATTCACCGAGTCTAGAAGAAACCTCAACAGAATGCAGAAGACACAGGACGCCCGTTTCGTCCTATATTTGGGACTCATCAGCAGAGCACATCCACTACCGAGAATTGAAACTCGAACAGTTACGATAGGAGGCAAACGCCATGCAAACTGTACCAACGAGGCACAGCCCTATGGGTAAAAGAGAAACTTAGAGAAGTTCCAACATGGAATTTTTCACCGAGCGGCGCTATATCGTCTAATTCGTTACCTCTTCGTCACCGAAAAGCCGTTGGTACAGTTGGTATGGCGTTTGACTTCTATCGTTTGGCTTTCAGTTCTCCGGTGCTTTCTGCATTCTGTTGAGTTTTCTTCTAGACTCGATGAATTACTTAATTAGGATTATTTCAAATACCCCCAATTATTTCTCTCTCTCTCTCTCTATATATATATATATACATAAATATATGTATATTACAAGTTATAATTTGCCCTTTGTCTTTAATTATATATATATATATATATATATATATATATATATATATATATATATATATTAGAAGTTAAAATTTGCCTTTTGTCTTTAATTATATATATATATATATATATATATATATATATATATATATATAAGAAGTTATAATTTGCCTTTTGTCTTTAATTATATATATATATATATATATATAAGAAGTTATAATTTGCCTTTTGTCTTTAATTATATATATATATATATATATATATATATATATATATATAAGAAGTTATAATTTGCCTTTTGTCTTTAATTATATATATATATATATATAAGAAGTTATAATTTGCCTTTTGTCTTTAATTATATATATATATATATATATATATATATATATATATATATATATATATATATATACTAATAGAAAAATACGAACTTCCCAAAAGAGTATATAATGGAAAAAATACTCGTAATCCCTTGGTCAAAAATAAGGAACGAATAAAGTGTTCCGTTTCTTACATGGGCTCGACTGGTTAAGCAATAGAAACAGAATGAAGAAGTCAGAGATGGTTAATTGTGTGAACACTATGTAAAATGGAAAAAATGTATCATTATAATCTGCAGTACAATTGGGATGGTCCAGGAAAGTGTTGTCCAATACTACTTGGGTGGTTCTTATAACACGACTCTAACTACTAGAAAGCAAATAGGCAGGCATGTTTTATATATTCCGCGTCTCCAGCCTATGATTATTCTGTCCTATATACATCGCATCACAGCGCAATTTGAATTTATATATTATGAACTATTCTGTAAATACGACAACCGATCCTTACTGAATGTTTACAAGCGTTGTAGCAAGAAGCGAATTCTGCAAGCAACTGGCACTTCCTGACAAAACAAGTCAACTTCTACTTAATTGGGCAACCACTAGCTCCTAGAAGCATTTGTTCTTTAATCCATCTAATTTCACTATCAATAATGTGTTTAATGACATTAGTATGAAAAACATTACCTTCAATTTATTTTTCTCCGTGCAAGGTCTTCGTTTGAAAATCTAGGAGAAGAAATCATCAACACGCGATGAGCCACGGTAGAAATTTTGCGGGCCTTGACAACAAAAAATTTCCAGCTTGTATACAAGCCTGTAAATGTGGATTTACGAAAGTTACTGGTGAAAAAAAAAAAAGTCATCCTTGCGTTCTCTGAGAACATCTAGAAAGTACCATCACGCCCAAAACCTCCCTAGCAAACTGAAGGGATGGATGGAGAGAACGGATTTCGGCAAAAAAATCAGTGACGTCTACAGCCGAATCAAAATCAGCGTACCGCATACAAACGTAGGGTTTTACGGACTTTATCCAACAGATGTCTCTCATGAAAACCTAAGAAAATATTAGCCTGTATGAGATCCAAAGGACTACACATTGCAGTCAATCTGCGCATACATAATATCGCTAAATTTGAATTCAATACATTCAGTCTTCAGATTCATTCATTGCAAAACAAGTTTTTTTAGGGATGATAGACAGGCCTACATTAACTCTATAAAGAGCATCAGCACATATATTAATGGTCCCCTGAAGAGGCACATTGGTATCCAGTCTGACGATGTAAAAGACACCATCAGTTTATTTTCCTACTCAATTTCTAAATAACTAATGAAATTTGAAGTCATCCGAATGATGAGAATGTTGATTTTTTTCTTAATCCTGGATGACTCACCCGCCTGAAGGCCTCTAGCACTTTTCAGTCTTTGAATATGAAGATATTAGATATTTTAAAGAAGCAAAATATGACGTAGTGGCTGTGTTTAGTGGATGTTGATTTTTTTTTTGATTTTTTTTTTAAATTTCTCTGTAATAATCAGAACCGGTCGTTAATAATCTGATTCGCCAGGAGGAAAAAATAGGTATAGGAAAATATGGAGTATATCGCCTTAAATTACGTTAGGTCATTTCGCCCGAATAATCGATAGATATAAAACATGATAATGGCTATGGGCTGCTTTACTTTTATTTTACTCTTCGTTCTTTTTCTGTTCTTACTATTGGACTTCCATATGAAAGTATTGTACGACGGTCAGGAGTTGATGGTATGTAATATACCGACAATCGTCAATTGCTCAAAGACAAACTTTTAGGAATTCTTTCTATTTCTCTCTCTCTCTCTCTCTCTCTCTCTCTCTTTAAACACACACACACATATATATATATATATATATATATATATATTTATATATATATATATATATATATTTATAAGCATATCACCCAAGCAAGGCGGGAAAGGGGTTACAGAGAGCGAGGGCAATAGTAAAGAGGAAGGTTTGAAGAAATGATAAAGAGAAGGATAGGCATGAAGACCAACGCATCAGATAATATTGGTTGAATATTAGAAGATTCCAGCTATCAGAGCAGCAAGTAACAGGAAGGGAGTTACACTTTTGGGTAGTGCGAAATAAGAAGCTGTTGGAGTAGAAGATATGGCTACATGTTTCGACAGTAAAAAGGTTGAATCGATATACCAAACTAGTAACATGGTTAACTTAATGGAGTTTGGCAAACAGTGAATGTAGCTCGTCAGAGAGAAGTTGTCATGAAAATAGTTGTAGAAAAGGCAGAGAGAAGCCACAACACGTCTGTGAGAAAGTGACTGTAGATGAGATGCCAGATCAGGACTTATCAGCGGCGACACCAGAACATATATGTCAACAGTATTCAATGCAAGGACGAATGTTTGATTTGTAGATTTTTTGGAGAGACCCAGACGAGAAAAATTTCTGACACGATACAGAGAAAGAAATTTCCTTGTGGTAGATGAAGCTATTGATTCTAACGTAGTTGTCCCAACTGAGGTCAATAGAAAGCGAGCAAGCACAGAGGCAATCTCGTGGAACATATCTACCGATTTAAAAACGCACGCAGTCATTTTATTTTCTTTATGAGTCTTTCGCCAATATTTCGTATAAAGAAAAACTTAAAACAATATTCACAGAGTAAATTAAAAGTGGTGAGAATGGAAAGTTGCGGAATACGATTAAAACGATTGACGAGTAACGGATAATAAGTACCAATTCAGTGGTAAATGAAAAAGAAAAATAATACTTATAAAACTCTTAAAAGACTGAGTGAGCAAATGAAATTCACCTTATGTTTTCACAGAGCAGGTTGATTTAATTTAATGCAAATCATGAGCCGGCCGGCGTTTGTAGAAACTGCGAAAGAATATTTTCACATATTTACTTGCACAGTCTAGTTTATCAAGCAAGTGCTTGCCAGTGACCGAATCATTCGCAGAATAAGTACTCTCAAACAGTGTCTCAACCACTGGCAGTAACGTGCTGATTAATTCTGGTTTCAGCGACTTATTTGTTCTTACCTTATAATCAGCCTCGCACTGATATTTGAATTTGTACACAATTGAATTATTTGGAAATTAGAGCAAAACATTTTTGACAAATGAGTTGAACACCGAATTACCCCCCCCCCAAAAAAAAATAGCACGTTACCTGGCAGTAGAAAAAAATAATGTAACTCAATTCGACACTCTGTCAATCAGCATTTAACTCTTTCTACCTAGGCCATATGGTAATCTCTAACGGAAAACTATCGGTTTGTTCAAGTGTTTAATCTTACTCTCACCAACGCGTGCAATGACATTTTCACTATATCCACTGTAAAAAAAATTATACGATGAATGTTGTTCAATTCTTGATCGAGTCTACAAGAACAAATCCTCAACGCACAATTGACGAGAGAATTCCAGTTGGGACTAATCCGGTGTTTTAACGGTTTATTAGACTGTCGTCTTTCGTCCCGATTTAGATATCCTTCTGTTATTAAAAATAAAAATAAGTAAATAAGAAAAAGTAATTTGTGATTTCATCAAGCTACTTCGACAGTGTTTTAGTTAGGAATATCAATTTAGATCTCTGACGTTGTTTAAGGTTGCATTCTGATGATAAGTTCATCGGGGTTAGGAAAAACAATCTTAGATAAGCCTAAGCATAATATGCCTAACTGTTCAAAATTCAACATATCTTTATTGGGTGTGAATGATTTTAGGGACCAGCTGCTACGAAATATAACTTGGAAACTAAATCGTGCTGTGTTTGCGAATAAGTGACCGGTTTTACGTAGTTAATAATGTTGACGATTAAAACTTGATAGACCAAGGTCTAGAAGTTTAAATCATTATTCATTGAATTAGTAGTTACCACTAAAGAGGAGCTAGTTGGATGTGTTAATAAGAAGTATCAACTCTAAGGAGTGAGGGCTTTCTCAGTGAAAATATCTCTCAAGGAGATGATCGTGGCCTAACTTTTTGAGCGAAAGAAATCGGGAAGGCGACTAATTGGAATATAGTTATTGCCTCGCCGCCGGATAGGAGAATCGTGTAAAAAAGGAAATCATATATGACAAAACTTCGTGATTAATTTATAAAGACTCTTACCAGTGATCAGTCATAATTTTACTTTGTTCGTGAACAACTTGCCTGAGTTTCCTTGCAATTATCACAGTGAGTTATCCAGAATGCGTTGAAAAATGTCAAAAGATTTAACGGATGGCATACAGTGTGCATTTGAGGATTTCTCTTAACATAAACTATTCCATGTATTCCTTGAACCTTTCATTAGGGATGTAGTGATGTCGCCACGAAAAACAACAGACATGGAGCGAATGAGATTAGTAATTTTCGACGCATAACTGTTAAAGGCAAATTGTAAAGAAATTGTTCATTGTCTTGGCAAATACTTTGCATGTTGTGTAATTTCTTCTGATATCTCAGGAACAGACGTGTCATCTGAAGGGTAGACTCATAAAAGATAACCTTCATTTCTTCCCCCAAGATAATAGATAAAATGAGAGATGCGCTGATCAATCTAGATCAGTTCAAAGTCTACATTGGATTATTGTTTTCTTGAGGCTGTCTTGTCTGCATTCTGATACCAGCTACACATTTTTTTTTTGGATTCGCTACTTTTATGCGACGCTTGGAGATGTACTTGAAGTGATCTCATTGTCAATGTTGTGAAGAATTGTACATGAGGTATACCCTTATTTTGGAATCCTTCCTGCGTAGGCTCGGATGATTTCTGCTACCATCTCGGCCTTGTATACAGCCTATGCCGATGATGTCTCCACTTTTGGAACGATCATTGCCGAGATCGACGATGTATGAAAAGAAATCTGGGTTAAAATTAACGGCGATAAATATGCTGACATGCAGTTGGATTCCTTGAATTTTCTATCGAACGGATATTTTAAACACCGGGTGTTGAAAAATACTCGGGTTTTTAACTTGGTTAGTCTCTTTAGATGAAGAAGAATCGGTTAGAATTGTTGGTAATGGTATGTACATATAATCTTGTCCTCCTTTACTGACATTCCTATTGCTAGTTTCATGAACTGAACTTGCTGTGCTTTGGTAGTATCCGTTTAAAGCTCTCTCTGGTCTAAGATTTCTTATAATACGCCGATAGTTAAACTAAATCTATCTTTACTTGGGTCTTCTTGGAATGCCCGAATATTGAGACACATACATATATTTCTATATGACTTATTTATCATAATTAAAATATGTGTTTTCTTGAAAATTCGCTAATTATTTCTTCTTGCCAGGAATTCTGGGATCAGCATATCAGCCAAATATTCTTGTGAATGCAAAAGCTGCTTATATATTTGGCACTTAAAAATACGCGTCGTTACGAGTCAGAAATGTGAGCATAAACGAAAGCGGGCCAAAAGCTTAATAAGTTTCTTTGAATTCTGTAAGTAATGAAATTTAAACTGACTTATTTTATATTAAATTTGAATCAATTACACGAACTCGTAATATTCTGTCTGTTTGGCGCATAATATTTTCTAATTCATTCTTTCCGCTATTGTATTTTTCATTAATTTCTTTGATTGTCTTTTGTCCATAATGTCCTTTTCTCCAGTGCCATTTTGTATTTACTTTTTGACCGTTAAATTTTTTTCAGTGGAAATAACCATTTCTATGTTTCTTTATTTCTTAAGATGAGAAGAGTGTGTTTAACTGTCAAAATCTGCAGTTGACAAACATTTTCTAGACGGTTTTCTTGGAATGTGTATATTTTTGTTTGAATTTTATATAAGGCACTGTCTTTTCTGCCATAGATATTAAACATGTTACAATTTTGATTGTCTGACTGTTGGTTAGTTAGCTCGTCCTTTCTTGCGTTTCGCGTCTGCTTCAGTGAAATTGAAAATCATCGTCAATTTCGAATAATTACGTCTGAACGCCTTTAATTGGTTAATAACATACATTTATACATCTGATCAGCTATATTTCGTTGTTATAACGGCTTGGTGTTTTTATTTTCGTAGTAACTCCATCTTTTATGTTGGAATAAAGTTGTGATGGTATTTTCCACTTACTGTATAGTCATAATCTTGTCACTTAAATTGAACTACCAAAACTGTTATATCAGGAGAAAGCTGTGGCTACCGGAGGGTTTCTTACTTCAAATATTTTAGCTTTTGTAAAGTCTATTTTCCAATACACTGTCCAGCGTTTTGGTGCAAAATGACACATTTTCATTTTTTTTCATTCAGCTCTTTCTTGAATGCAATACTCTTCAAATTAACGAAAGACTGTTGAGATAGCAATCAATTTTCAGACATTAGCAATCTCTTCCGTTGAAGTCATCATTTTGTTCTCCATGTCAGCAAGCGTAGAGTTTTCATTGCTGTCGGATGGTGACTAAGCACATTTTCACCATCGGAAGAACTGGAACAAGTTTCAGATATACATAGTTAATGATTCATTGAGTATAATGTGTTGAAATATTTCATCCTCTACATTTATGGTATCTATTTGTGGAAAGATAGTTAACATTCAGCAAAGTCTGACTCACAATTGAACAATGAAAGCTTTCAGTCTAAAACACCAAAAAAGGAACCTAAACAAATGCCAGTGTCAAGTTGTGGTTACTTTGTTATTTCATATTTAAAAGGAAAATTGGGAGCGACATTTTTCGATTATCTGATAATTAAAATATATCTTGGTATCAAAATGTGACCATTGTTATGAAAGTGATATAGAGTGGTTTCACAGTGGAGGCTTGTATTTGTACTAAGTGGGTTCTAAAATAGGTTCGACGTGCAGAACTTTAGGAACTTGATATAATAGGTAATGACGCAGAGTAATATAGTTGTGGTCGCTGATACTTTAGTATCCGACTAACGGTCATCCGGCATCGACTAGTATTTAGTACCACCACGAGCGTATCATGTGGCACAAGGCCGGTTTAAGGTGGGATCTCTGAGCCCGTGTGATCTCTGAGCCCGTGGGCTCGGCCAAAAATATACCCTTTGAACCCGTATAAACGGGTTCAGTGTCGGTTTACCTCCCCGAACGAGACTCTGCCCTTCGGCATTCCCTCGTTCGGGTTCCTCCACGCCCGAAGGCAGAGAGTTCAACCGTTCAGCCAGTCGTCTAATGTCGACGCTATTTAGTAACTGCTCCGATATAACAGAAAGTAAAATATATAAGAAAGTTATATGATTTTTGCCGTAGACTTCTTTGGTCATAAGTAGGCGTATGTGCAATGTATCATGTTACTACCTGCGGACTTCGTGACACCAAATATATTTCCTTTTTTTTTACCTGTTTAACAATGAGCCGTCATTTTATTACCGGATAAACACACCTACTATCAATATTCAACTTATTATTACAAAATATTCTCCCTTTTTAACCATTACCAGCAGGCGATACTTAAACAAATGAAATAGTCAATACCTTGTGCGTATACATAAGATATTTTGGTTCTTGTGTGCGAAAAACTTTTTTTTCTCTGCTGGATATTTAATTTTGAGTTGGCATGTCTAGGAAGCTCTTGTTTGTGCTGGAGAAAACGGTAGAACTAATTGTGATGACAAAGCGAAAATAGATTTGTTTTTTTTTTATGTTTTAATTGAAATTACTGTCCGTCCAGTGTTGTTGTGCTTTCTCACTCATATTTAACATAGTCATAAATGGAAAGCTTGGCTTTCGCAATGGCGCAAGTGAATTGGTTAACATTTCATGCCAGTTTATTACTCAAAACAAGAAATCAAATTGTATTTTACTCTCATTTGTTGTGTCAATTTCATTGGTGCCGTGCGAGAATTGCTGAAAAAATTTGGGATATGCGGCAATTAGCTTTTCATAATTATTTCTTCTTTTCGCAATTTTATTGTAAGGATTATTATTTGGTTTGATTGTTATTAGAAATTGTTAACATTAAATAATCTATGGGAGTTAATAACAAAAAGTTGATGCAATGAATACTTTACAGGGTTAAACAGGTTTATGATATTCATCCGTCGCAAAATTTACTGTATTTATTTATTATGTATGAGTAAAAATTGCCATGTGCCTGGATATTATTTTTTAACATTTGTCTATTTCAGATCAAAAAGAAGTAATCGTGTATATCGTCTGTGTGGATGTGGAAGATAAACTAGATATATACATTTATTAATTGCCTTTATACGATTATGTTTCCGTGAGTTACTTTCAATAATTAATGAGAAAACAAAATGCGTCCCTGTAGGCAGGCAATTTATATTTCATAGGCCAAAAATGCAGTTCGATTTTATCAAAGATATGATAAAACTGAGGTGCATAATAGTGTGTAGAATCGTTCATTGATGTAAAAGTGTGCCTGTATTGTATTTATCTAGCATCAGTTGTTTCCAGTTTATGTTGAAAATGTTCAATTCAGTCAAAGAACATAAGAAGTAAAGAAAACTGACGTAATTGTGTGATTAAATTAGTCGATAATTGTAGGCGGCAGGCGAGAGACTTCGCCAATTGCTTACAAGAGACAAAACGACTATGTATATTTGATAAAAATGTTGACAATTAAAATCAATGCGTCTATTTATATTTTGTTGAAGATAAACCAAGAAATAATGAATACACCGTCACAGAAAATGCATTGTCGCACACAAGCTCGTCGAATCCATACGTGCACAAAATATAGATGGAAGTCGAAACACACACATACACACACATACACTCACACAGAGACAAACACACATAGTCAATTAGAAGGTAAGGAAAGCAAAATCGATGTTACCAAGTTTGTCCTTAGTATCCTGCCTTTCCATTCGAGATAAACAACAGATTATACAGGGAAAATTCTTTGTTTGACCTATACGTCATATTTTACCATTTTCATATTGGCAGAAGTGAACATACGATGCTATATAATAATCAAGACGAGACAAGATTACGTGCCAGAAGGAAATGCACAAAACAGTTAAATTTACACTTGTATCGAAGTCTTTCATTTCGGATCTTCTCAAAATTCATTAAGAAGGCTGGATTAACATTTAGACATCAGATCGGAAGATATAATTATAAAATGGCGCTGAGTAACTCTACATGATCTATAAAAGGGGAATAGATTGAAAAGTAATCGTGAAGAGGTGATCAATTGTGTTTCAACAATCATAAGCCTACTCTCTACAATTAATCTTACTATCCCGCTTAATAATACACTTGAGTATCATGGAAAAGTCTTAACCTATATGTCTAAAAAAATACGTAAAATATGTATAATAAAATAGATATATTTATAAAGATACAAAATATCTGAAATCAGTGAAATCTCGAACAGTAGAGTTGAAAACGATCTTTGTTTATTTTTTTATTTATTTCTTAGATATGTTTCTTCATATTGAAATTGTTAATATAGCCATCATCATTAATTTGAAAACTCAGATAGTGAACGAAGAGCGACGCGATTTTTGTCTTGTGCGAGATTAATAGTCAAGATGGGAATTCATATAGTTTCATCTTCGTTCCGACTGGATTTAATAAATTTATTTTTCAAAATATCTCTTGAGTTTTAGCTGAAATGCAACAAATTATTTTTCAGGAATATATATTCGCATAGCAATTAAAGAAAAAAGTATATAAGTCTTTATTTAAACTTTAGTTAAAATCAGTCTGTGACAGTATGCGAAAAAGATATGATCTTCAAATTAATTCCTCATTTATTCAGATATTGTGAAGAAAACTTTACCGCTAAACTTCTAGCAACGTATATATATATATATATATATATATATATATATATATATATATATATATATATATATATATATATATATATATATATACTGGTATATTCCTAGCTGAAGATTGTTTCCTTGTAGATATAAAAGTATGGCAGTTATAGACAGATTTCATAAAAAATCGACACTGCATATGACCTGTACGTTCACAACTCCTGCGATATTTATATATTTCGTTATATACATATAGGTTACTGTCTGATTATATGAAACTGGCAGAAAGCCGTTCCGACTAGTGTGTCTTTTTAGGAATCATATTATCGGATAGTATGATGATGCGAAATTGTTTACGCGTATTGTCTTTGGAAGTATATATATATATATATATATTTTGTCTGTCATGAAGCAGTTTAAATACAGAGTGCGATGGGCAAATTTTCGCCATTTTATATTTTTTAAATTTCGCGCATCCAAGTTGTTTGTTTTTATCTTATCGACTGCACAATAGAGTAGGGTCAGTTGGGCACCGTCTGTTAGAAAAAAGAGCCACATTACGCATTACATCCGCGAGAACTTTGGAAACAGCATGATGTACGCCAAAGAGACGTCTGCTGCAACCTGACATGTCGCTACGATACAGACGAAAGAACGGATTCATATGGACACCTGAACAAACCGCTGAGAACCAAGAGAATGAGCGCCTTTTAACTTTATATTTTCTTGCAAAGATGAAAGCTTCGATTCCAGTTTTTACCCAAGAGGAAACCTCGGAAGCGCATATTTGAACGGCGAGATTAAATAACACATTCCAGGTGACATCGCGAAGGAAACCCAAGCCTGCACGTTGAAAAGAGAAATATGTTCTGTTTGTAGGAGGTTTTTTTGCTGGGGGAGGAGTAGAAGGAGATGTAAACAGACACTACAGCATGGTTAGCGTTGCCAAGTGGGCAAAGTTGCGTGGCACGACAAAACTCGAGGATGGAGTTGAAACAGTGATCCTGGTTTTTGGGGAAAGGAGTAGGAAAGTTAACCACTTGTAAGATGTAATTGAAACGTTCAGGGTTTGTATGCCAGAAAGATTAGTCTTATAGTGTTTTAAGCCACATGGTATGGTGGGTGTTAAAGTCACCGAACACGAATATATTTAGAAACGGATGGAGAGAGGTAGACTTAACTATAGTGTAGAATATTCTATCGAGTACATGATGGACTTGTGACGATGGAGAACGATAGAGGAAAAAGAGTTAGCTTACATCATTGAGAAGAGATAGACAGAAACACATGTATGAATGGTTGAGAGAGAGACACACACACATACAGAGAGAGCTTACTAGGCCTTTCATGTGGGTTTAAGAGTTTTTCTAAGGAGAGGATGAGAGCCAAGGATCGAAAATTCAGAGGAGTGGATGCACGAGTTAAGGCTGGTCTAGCAGGGAGCCAGTATATCATGAGACACATAGCACAGTGGATAAAAGCGTTGGTTAGATCCAGTGATAGGACCCAAAGAGTTGCGAGTTCAATACTTGGTTAAGGCAGGAGATAACTGACAACTGTCATTCATTAGACATGGCACGTGGAAGTAGAACAGTCTACCCCAGCGAGCGACATAAATAGTTCAGTTCGACATTTCAACCACATGAAGAAGTCTAGAGCGTGCAACGGCCGAAACGTTGTGAAAAATATAGCAACAAATATGAAATCCGAATAATATAAATATATACATAATATATCTTCTCATAAAGATAGACAGATACTGATGGCTGTCATGTTGATTAATGCTGGTAATGAAAGTGAAAATATCTGAAGTAGTAGTACCAGAGGGTCATCATATGTGATATAGCCAAACAGGAGCTGCAACACAATGAGACCTTAGGTTTGCCCTCCGTAGGTGCGTGCAGACTTCCATGCGCAACATAGGACTACAGTCACCCCGATATTATACAAATGTTGATCAGAGCAGCTGATATATATATATATATATATATATATATATATATATATATATATATATATATATATATATATACCATCTATAAATCTATGACGAAATCTGGCACAGTGTCATATTCAATCGCATGAAGATGACAAAAGTAATCCCTTTGCTAAATATACAAGTAACCAACCTGGCCCTCTAAAATCCGCAATGATCCATTTAATTATAGATGATAGCATATATCTTCTTTTTTCTTTTAAATGTTTGGAGAGAATTTTCTTTTATACATTTCTTTGTCGTTTCCATAGTTATCCTGACCGTTACATACTGTCAGTATCTCATAAATCCTGTGCTATTCTATTGTGATCTTGTGAATGGACGGAAAAGACATATTAGAGACTCTACTTATTTTCAGTGAGAAAATTAAATAAATAAAGGGAACATGGAATTGTTTATTTTATCTTTGAATGAAATTGAGAATTGTCGACTTCAAATAATTTAATTTTGCCGTAGAATATCGCCGACCTGAATTCAAATTTATGTTATTGCGATATCTTGTTAAAGTTGTTAAACGCGAATCTTTCAACCTTCGATATTAATTTAAGAATTACTTTTCATCATGAAATTAAAATAGATAAACTGTAAGATTTTCGTCGGTATTTCTAAAAAATACAGGATTCATGGGGTATTTATATTCATTGGGTTAGAACATAGTTTAAAGTGTAGCTTCAGACAAAATGAAGTACACATGTTACCGGCAAGATTAAAATCGTATATAAGATAAACATTTATCAATAAGGAAATCACTCGGAGAAAGGACGTGACGGCCTGGAAACATGAATTAATGAAAGACTTGATGGTCCTTGAAATTTTATTCATTATTCATTCAAAACATTTTAGGAAAGGCAAGCTTCAAATGGAAACTAAACTTTTTTTTTATTTAAACGAAACGTTTACCACCCGAAATTGATTTTGTTGGGTATCTTACTTAATATCACGACAAACAGAAATTGGATGATTTCTGCTCTGTTATAAATATCAATGTACGTGCATACTATAGAACGCAGACTCCAGGCAAATTGACTGAGGAGACAGGATTCGTAATCTCCACAGCTAAAACCAAATGATTGTATTTTTTAACATCCACAATATGTAAAATGATCCTAGTTAAATTTAGAAAATGTCGAAATAATATTATTTCTAAGACATAATATTTGTTAATAAATTGTCCTTCATGCCACAACGTAATACGTATAACCAGAGGAGTAGTACATTTAGATTTCGGAACAGACAATTTTATTATTAGGATTTTACCGTTCAAAGTAATATCCAAACAATTTTTCATTTGCAGGTCACTAAGAAAATCATATTTGAATGAATTAGAAATTTAGATTTTGATAAATCCCTAGTCGAAAAATAAATGTCATTTTAATAATACCGGATAATACATTCACGCTCATTCAACCAAATATGTGTTTATTTAGTAAAGCCTAAAAATAATAATATATTTAATGAAAATAACAAACTGTTGAGCAAGTCATCTTATGTATGGAGAAATTTACAACGGAAATTCAATAGAACACACAATACATCCACGAAACCATCTTAAAATCACAAGGATTTATTCTTACGCAACCATAAGCCATAATGGAAATTACATCGTTACCATGGTTTTGAGTTTCCTTGCTATTTATTTATCAGTCATGTCTATGTGCTCTCTCCAAGATATTGTATTAAACGTCTACTCAGCATAGTTGCAGTATAAACAAATATGCTTCAGCGTGCGTTTACCAAAAGGGGTGGAAAGTTGTCCCTTCAGGCATCTATTATAAATTTTAAGTGATTTATTCTACATTCAGCTGTTTGTTACATTTTTGCTTTTCCCTTATTTATTCTGTATTTGTTCTTCTCTTGGTTAGACTTTATTTTATCTACTTAATATTTAATATATTTGCTATTGGCAACATCAAGATGGAAAGGTGTTGTGGAGAATGAAAGAAAATATGAAAACCTAGGTAAGGAGAAATGATAATAAAAGACGGAATTTAGGAGATAGGAGATCACGGTTAATGTTATCTTTAATGCTTTTAAAGGTCTTAGTTAACAGAAAAGCAAGAAGCCGGAACGGAGTTCTACATACATCAAAAGCGTGAAGAGAATCAATTAGAACAAAACTTACCTTTATCTATTTCAAAATTAAAATGATGAGACATAATTTTTAATCTAGTAATACGCATGAATGTCTTGTCATACTTCCAAATAATAATTTCCATGGATATATAGTGACACAGAGAATATATGTTACGACGTCAATCTGTGAGTGATGCCTAGATGCCATTTTCATGTTCAATAACGTTGGCGTTTCTTCTTTGTATTTTGCTAAGAATTTCTTTGATAAAGGTTTAATAAGTATTTAAAGTGTTTTAATTATACATCTCCCTTTAGTTGCCATTGTCCCCCGCGATTTTGGATCAAATGTCCTGATACAATAATTGCATGATTCAGTATCTCATTTAATTTTGTAATTTACTTTTAATTTCCGCCCATTCTTAAAATATATTGCATATAACATACTTTTCATTATGTCAGGTCATTTCACATCGTCTTCTTTTATGAGCTGGGTCGCTTTTAATGTTTTTATCATGTCCCCTATAGGCTATTCTGGAATCCGTTTGCTCAAGCCAGCAGCGTAGATTAAGCATTGTTTTCCTCTGTCTTTTGTTTCTTCACAATCCCATTGTGATTATCAAATTTAAACAAACACTCTTTTTATATAATGTGCATTAGACGTTTCAGCTGTCCCTTTCTTATATTAATTATAAGTGTTCTTTTTGTGCCCGTTTTCTTTAAACCTTCGCTGTAGATCACAAGTTCTGTCAAAGGAATCGTCAGCATCCTACTGCTGAATATTCTTAAATCTGTCTCCAGAACCTATGCACTGAATATGTTAAAAGTTTAGACAGTGTTATGTAGTGGTTTCACAGTGGAGTCTTGTATTTGTACTAAGTCGGTCATAAAATGGGTTCTACGTACAAAACGTTAGGTACTTGTTATAACAGGTAATGACGCAGCAATCTAGTTGTGGTGGCTGATAATTTAATATCCGACTAACGGTCGTCCGACATCGACTGACTGACCAACTCACTCCGTGACTGCTACTGCTACTCCTACTTATTATAGGTGGGAGAGTCTATTAACTATAGAATAGGTGTATACCACTATAACACCCCCCTCAAAACATGAATCCGTAGGAGTAAACAGTTTTATTTATTTATTTTTCACTTTACAGAAAATATGAAGAAAACATTTTTTTAAGCAACATCGTAGCGTATCTTCTACGTTTTTTTTATTCACTTTTAAATGATAAGTTGCCTTTCTTTTTTCTTCTGGATCGGCGTACCTCAGGTAAAATTGTTGCATACGTTGTTAGATCAAACGTATTGAAAAATCACCCCTATCGGCGTTTTTTTTCCGCGGACCGCTGTCAACCACGTCTGCAAAAATCGTCTGATCTGGTTACTGCACGTGAATTTTTCGCCTTTCACCAAGTACATCATATAGCCAATCCGCTTTTCTATTTTTTGGTACCTTCATAGTGTTACCAGAAACAACCTCCGCTTTGAGCTTTTTAATGACGGGTCACAGTTTCTGTAGTTTCTTCTTGTGGTTCTTTTCGTTCAGCCTCTAACTTCCCTTTTGTTGATCTTGTGCTTCTTAACGTTTTCTGTGGTGACTTCAGTTGACTTAAATCATTTAATAATACTGCATGTCCGTAGCTGCGGGTAATTCGCTCTCCAGTTTTTCTCGGTGTCGGCTTCATTTTTACTTTCTGGAGCTTGTTTTTCACATATATAGTCGGTGTTACCCATTCAACTTTTTTTAAATACACCGGTTTTCTCTAATCTGTCCAAATCTTTATCTATCTGTTCAATTGAAGCAAACAGCATATTCCGTTTCTTTTTCAAAAACGCCTGAGCCTTTTCTATTGGCTGTAATTTCGCCTCCATCTTGGTACACGTTCACGAACCTGGAGAGAAAAACAGTAGGAAAAGTTCCCTTAAGTTTCTTTACTAATTTTCTGGCTTCGTAGTTTAAAAAATCTACCTTGTAATAGAACGAATTTATCGGCAGATCCCATGATTGAAATTCTGTTATCCAATCCGTACCAAGTTAGTCCGTAGTATTTTCTATGACAAATAGTTTAGCTTTTCGCGTTTTTTTTTTATTTAACGTGACGCTTATAACAAATTCTCCAATAAATTGTAATTGTTCTCCCGTCACTGACCTCGGGATTTTATTTCTTTTCATTAAAGTTGGTTTCCCCAACTTCTTCCACGTATGCAAATTTATGATATGTCGGAGCCAGTGTCGAGTTGCATTTTAATTTTTTTATTACTTTTTTCGATTATAACAAATTTTCTGGTTATTCCACCGTTCACCCCGTTTCTTATTTTATTGTCTTTATTTTTTGAACTGCAGTGCGAGCTTTTGTGACGCACTCTTTTACCGTTGAAAATTTTTTTATTCCTACAAGTGCAATATCTGTACCAGTGAAGTTCACTGCAAGCAAAACATGGCTTCGGGAGTTTTTGTTTATTTTTCTCTTGTATTTCACATTTGTTTGACAATCCGCAATTTTATAATTCTTTTTGGCAGACTGACTTTCTTTTTGTAGCGTATTTTCATTACATACGAAACGCCAGACTGTTCTATCTTTTTCGAATTTTTCTTTACGCTAACATATCTTGTGCAGTCTTCTGCTAAACTCTGTATCGTAATCCTTGGTTGGTTTTCCAATTTTGTCAGTACTAATTTTCTCATCTCTACGTCTCTTTACGATACCAGCCCGTGAACAAACACTAAGCACTTAATATTGTCAGCGCTTAACTCTGCTAGCTTGAATACTTCAAAATGCTTATTCACATTGTCTGCGTACGTTATATAGTCTTGTTCGGCATCTTTCATCAAATTCAAACATTTCCACCTCTTGTGAAACAAAGATGTATTTTTACTAAATAATTCAATTAATATATTTACTGCCTCGGTAAAATTCAACTCGCTAGTTTTTTTTCTGTGAAATGTTGTTTACTAATTTGTTATGCTCAGCAGTTCCTAACTTGCTTAAAATAAGTCTAACCTTCTTTCCTTCAGACCACGAGTGGCAGTCCTCGTTATACACGTCCGTATATTTTTTATAATGCTCCTCAAAAGTTTTCTCTTCATCCGGACTGTACGTGAATATTTCAATTGAATTCCATATTGTATTCCCTGGGAAAGAATCATTTTGTAGATTTTTCTCTTTCCTCTTCTCAGTTATTTCCAGAATTTTGTTTTGAAACTCCTTATGCCTCTGTTCCATTTCTCGTTGAATCTGCATCTGTCTATTAAAAGTTTCCTCCTGTAGTTGCATCTGGAATGTTTTCTGTTGATCTAATATTGTCATCTGTTGTTCCGTCTGGAACTTAAAAAATTCCTGGAATATATTTTTGCATTCCTCCATCTTTGCAAAAAGTTTACACAATGCTTAAATATTTTAGAGGGGGTCCTAAACGAATTAGCAATTCGTGACCTATTTGAGCAAACTGTCTTATCGAGAAAAAAATTATTTTCTCAGTTGAGAATACGACTGATTTTTTCGTCAATAAGTTGACGTCTTGTCTTTCGAAAAACTTTGCCAAATTTTTCTCTTGTCTTTCGAAACACTTTGCCAAGTTTTTTTTTTTTTTTTTTTTTTTTTTAATGTGAACCCGAGATGTTGTCGCCGAAAATTTGACGAGCAAATTTTTTTTTTTTTTTTTTCCTCCGTATGAGTACGAATTTCGTCACCAAATAACGTGTCGAGCGATTTTTTTTCTTCCAGCGTAAGAATCCGAATCCTTTCGCCGAATAATTTTTTTTCCGTATGAGTTTGAATACTCGTACTTTCTTTTTTGTTATTGCGGGTGATTTTTTTTTCTTCCACCGTACGAATTTCGAAACCTCGTGGGCAAGTGTGTTATGGAGTACGAATGTTTTTCTTCCCTCGTATGAATCCGAATAATCTCGCCAAGTGTTGTATGGCGTACGAAAAGTTTTTCTTCCTCCGTATGAACCCGAATATGTTCGTCGCCAAGTGTTGTATATGACGAACGATTTTTTTTTCTTCCTCCGTATGAGTTGGAATCCAGGTCGCCAAGATGTTATGTAGTTCGGGAAAGGTTTTTCTTCGTCCGTATGAATCCGAATCGCTTGTCGCCAAATTGTTATGTAGTGGTTTCGCAGTGGAGTTTTGTATTTGTAATAAATCAGTTCTAAAATGGGTTCGACGTACAAAACGTTAGGAACTTGATATAATAGGTAATGACGCAGCAATCTAGTTGTGGTGACTGATACAATAATATCCGACTAACGGTCGTCCGACATCGACTGACTGACCAACTCACTCTGTGACTGCTACTGCTACTCCTATTTATTATATGTGGGAGAGTCTATAAACTATAGAATAGATGTGTTCAACTATAACAGACAGTCCCATATCCATTCTAAATAAATAATTTAAAATTATATTGAGCTATAAATGTAGAAATAAAATAAGCATTATCGAGCATAAGGATTTCGATATTGACTGCATTCAGTTACTTCATCAATTTCTGGATTACATTATTTATATGATGTATAAATAATGACAAATTATTAAAAGATATAACATTTTTTTCCAGATTTTTAGTTTCCTTCCTTACAAAATCAATGTCAATCTATCTATCTATCTATCTATCTATCTATCTATCTATATATATATATATATATATATATATATATATGTATGTATATATATATGCGTATAAAAAAATATTTTACGATAAAGTATTTACCAAGTAACATTACTTGAAAGTAAAGCAGATTTTCAGGAACCAGGCATCAGGATATATTTTTAACTCCAGATGATCTTGTCAAGCTAGTTTCGGTGAAGACTCTTCGCCTAAATCCGCTAAACTGAATTTTGTTCAGGACGAATGAATAAAAAGGAAGTCTAACTCAGACGCCAACGCAATCCTGAGTCATGCTATGTTAAACCCAGTTGAGGGAATGTCAAGGAACCTTTCATATATATTCTTATAACGAATCTCGTTTTGCTATGTTTGCGACTGAAGAGATGCGTCATATAATATTACTCACATTGATGACAAACTGCTTAAAAGAATGCAATAATATATCATGATAATTTAGAATATATTACACGTTTCTATATATGTTGTTCACACAAACTTATGAGATTGGCTGATTTCATGCGTCTACTCAAGGTGATCAACATTCTGCATTCTGCCTGTATGATGCTAATGACAAATATTCTTCATGCTCAGTGCATTTCTCTGAGTTATTTCTCTATTAAATTCTTACTCTGATCCATTTGTAATGTTCTTAAATGTATTTGTATTAAAATAGTTCAAATCCCATTTTTGTTTCTCAAAATCTCTTATAATGTATTGGGTCCATTCACACTTTGTAATTCCGTCATATAATAACTTGTAAATATCATGCTGCCCATTTCGGTGATATCTGTATGTACTCATTGTATATTTGCAATTAAGACAAAATTTAAATGTCTATAATATTATATATGATGTTAAATATAATGAACAATACACTCTATCACGCACACACGCACACACACAATATTCACAATTTTTCCTATATCTTACTATAATATTTCTACTACATAAAAATCAACCACATCGTTAAAAAATATATATATTTAACGTTAATCTGCTTAACGCCAGGCATCAAATGCCAAACTACGCACTCTTTTAATTACTCGAATTTCATTAGCTGGCTTATTAATTCTGAAATTATAAGAAGCATGCTAGGACTATATTTCGTTATATATATATATATATATATATATATTATCAAACAATATTTTTACAAACTTTGATGTGAGGGACTTCATGAACATCTCCTGTATCCGTACCTTTTGCAAAGTGTGCAGGGCCTTTCGCTTTCTGATCGTTAACAACTCAAGAAATTTTGCCGATGATTTTGTTGCACAAACTTTCAAAGTTATCATATTCGGTATTGTTTACGGATGGGCAAAACATTTGTAAGAGATAGAATTAAAAAAAAATAATCAACCGAATATTGGGGGGCGAATAGCTATCCTCACGGTAGATTACAGACATGGCACCAGCATTAGCTACGATTAATGAGTCAGCTAGTGATGTAGATGCCTGCCTGGTTGGTCCTTTTTCTTCTAGTAAGCAGATTTTATTTTCGAACACACTTCCAGATATGCTAGGGAATGTACCCCTGCTAATACCAATACGTATGTGGCTTATGCATGTTGAGTCTCCAGCACATTTTATTCATATTCTTCTCGATATATAAACTGACATCTATCATAAAAGATGAATAAGTAGTGGCGGACCGGTTTCATGGTCAGTACGTTGCCCGGACATCAGTCCTTTTGATTTTCATCCGTGGGGCCACATAAAAAATTGGTTGATGCAGCAGATACGAATAATGCAGAGGCACTTCATCAACGTGTTATGGGGGACCTGCAAAAAAATTCGACACTGTTTGCAGCGAATTGTTATTAGTTACTGGGTCCGATGTATAATGATGGACTTTTAGATATATATCTATATGGACGTTTTAGATTTTTTGTGCCTGGAACCAGCCCACAAAGATTGTAAAACTTTTTTGGATACATTCTGCACACACACACACACACACACACATATATATATATATATATATATATATATATATATATATATATATATATATATATATATATATCGGAAGATAATTAACTCATTCTTCTTATAATATGAAAATTTCATATCCCAGTTAATAAACTTCTAGTAATAAAAATACTTTATATATTGGAGTCTAGAGTTGTGCCGATATGTATATATATATATAGTTTTATTTACTGGAAATATTAAAGTAAGATATGGGAAAACATTTGGACATTGAAATTGAAGTAAAAAATCATGGGATTGCTGGTGTCTTTTGTTTGATACGGTAGAAGAATATAGATTTTTTTTCTGGAAACCTTACTGATTGATGTTTTGATAGTTTTATGTCGCTGTTTCCTCCTGAGAAATTAAAAGAATAGCTGTCCAATGTGTTTTCTCTACTCCCTATTTAGAGAACAGATACATTTTATACGAAAGCACTATGGTGTCTGTTGTTAAAATTCAGGTATCCATAAAAATATGTGGGTTGGTGTATTGTATTGTGGGGATATGATTGCTGTTTAGGCCTACCTGCGCAACCAGAAACGGAATAAATGTAGTAGAATATTTCATTGTGAATTAGACTGTGCTCCGAAAGTTGTTGATGTGTTGTTTAAAGTAGTGGTCAGTGTTATTACCTCGTGATCATATAAAAAAAGATATCGTCTGTGTATCTATGGTAGTAGATAGGCGGTAGCTGGTGTCAACATATCTTCTTCCAGGGCATCCATGAATAAGTTCGCATAGATAGAAGCCATGTTATTTCCCATCGCTGTGCCTCTGATGTCAAGAAAATAGTGTCCGTTAAACACGAAATTGTTTTGCGTGAGTATGAATTTTATAATGTTAGACGGTATTATAATGTGCATCATCTGTGGCTTTGTTCTGATATTCTATGTTGAGTGCCTTCCCAGTATGGGTAAATGTCTGAATAAAGTGTGGAATTTTGATATGAAATATTTGAGGTCTTGGGTGTTGTTTTTTTCTTAAAAACTTAGATTTTTTGCCAATTTTCTGCTTCTACGTTTTCATTTATTCGGCCCTAAGTGCTAATTAATGCACCATTGTGTTTTTGGAAAAAGTTCAAAGCTTTCAATTTCTGCTTAGTGATGTTGTTGTTAGTCCAGATTTCTATAGATAAATTTTCTCAATTTTATATTTTGAATTTTGCATTCGCACATTGTTGATTTTTTTTCAGATTATATTAGGGTTATTTTGGAAGACAGTTCACAAGCGATGAAAGAGATTCTAAAGTAGTATAGAGGATGTGGATGAAGTCAGTTGTGATTTTATAGAAGAAATTTACTCTGTCATATTTCCAGATAGTTCTTTGCAAATTTGATAAGGATATCTGCTGAAATGAGATGTGTTATTTTTTTTTTTGCGTTAATTAGGCGATAGCTAGATTATTTTCCAGTTTATTTTTTATTTACTTTTCTTCTTCCTGTTCATATTTTCTTTTTCTTCTAGTTTATTATTAATAATGCAAAGCTAATTAATGGTCATATTTCCTTTAATTGGGAAAATATATCTTAAGATCTATGGTTAAACTGGTTTAATAGAAAGTCTGAATTGTTGCAAGTAATAGATTCCAATTAAATATTCTTGTGACATATATTTCTGTTGATTTATAGATGCTCGTGCCCCTGCATGAACCTGCTGTCGATTTCAAATAGAAGCACATTTTCCATATAAAAAAACATTGTATACAATCTCAACAACAATAGCACATTTATATATATATATATATATATATATATATATATATATATATGATATCAGTATATAGAAATCAAATATATTGCAACTTTTAAATAGATTCCGTGTTTAAAAACGCACACTTAACTGAACAAATGACATTTACGAGGATATACCAAAAATCTCATGGCCTGACAAACATATTAATATCCACTCGTTTGTAATTGTTTTTTATATAAAGATAGTTCCATGTGAAAAAGTGGAGATACCTTGGCTTAAATTACTTAATAATAAAGGTTAGCTGCTGCTAAATGGTGCAAAATACATTATTTTTTATAAACTGTCAAAACAATCATTGCTGAAACTAAAAATATATTGTATCTTGTTTGATGCTACAAAAAGTTTACCTTGTATGATAAGTCCTTTACTCGCTTACATACTTAAGTAAGGTGACTTTGGAAATATAAACTTCCATATAATTTAGTAAAGTTACCAATGTCACCATGACCGTCTATCAATTGAGGCGGAGATACAAGATGCGACAGCATCCTTCCTGCTAACAATGAGTAAAAAGCAAGATCCCCTTCCTGTGTTCCAATATTCACAAGAATGAAGCTGAAAAAAATTGCCGAGGAAACACATGCCACGTACAAAGTACATATCTTTCTGCACAACATCTGAAAATTACGAATAAACGTTCTAATGTAAATGTTTTTGGCTTAACAATAAGACTTCTCTTTATGTGGACACAAGGCTCTTGTAGGTAGATGCAGAAGTGGTTTTATGGCATGTAATGTTCCGAAGACTGCAGAACACAACGCGTCGGGCGATATTCTAACCAAATGAACCTAATCAAAATTAATACCGCATGTTTTTTCCCATCACTTTAAAAGAGATGAAATTCTCATGAAGGAGCATGTCATCATGTGTAGCTAAGTCGTCAGTTCATGCAAACGTTATCTTACACAGCCCGTCTTTTGAGCTTATATAGTGTGCGATGGATAAATTTCCGCAATTTTATTTTTTTTATTTCATGCATGTGTTTTGTTTTACATTTTTTCGACTGCGCACTATAGTCGGGCAGGTGGAAATCGTCTGTCAGAAAAATATTACCATGATGCAATTCCCCCCACACCAGAAATTTGGAAACGGGATGCTGAACTGCTTGGCGTTCAGGCTCTAAGTTCCAACGCGAACGTTTAAGAATGTTTGTGTGTAAATTTCAGGAGAGTACTGAGGATTCGAAAAGAGGTGGATGAGTTTGGGGTGTTTGAGGGCCTAGAACAACCCCTCTGAAACATAGATATGAGGTAAAATGAATTCCTACCTTATCCTGGAGCGCCCATGGCGATGACTGTGTCGAAATATAAACTAATCAGAGGAGAAAACTATTTCCAGTATTGTATTGTCCACATTTTGTGATCTGCAGCCATCATTTGATTCTATTTTTCGTTTTCTAACATGAATGTTATTCATCCTGTCTTCTGTTGCTGGAGAGGTTTTCCTCCATGTTTCGATGTCATGTAACTTCAGAGATATTAATCTGTGTATCTTTTCATTTTTTTTTAAAAAAGTGTCTGTAAGTTTCAATCAGTTTCATTTCGCCATCTGCACTGAAAATTACTAAATAGATGTCTGCCGGCACAGTCATCACTCACTGGAATTTTGTTCTTTATTTGATGCCCCTCTTCTAATTTTGAGGATATTTGTTCGTGAAAATTATATTAGATAAAGAGTTTTTGGGTTTTTTTTAGTTTTTTTTTTAATAATCAGACTAGCCCGTCTATCACTAAACACCAAAACTCGTTAAGAGCTACAAAGTTATATTCAGTAGATTCCATAACAATGTTTGAAATCCTATATCTCTTAAATTCTTGCCACGACAGGAACGACTTAATTAACTCGGCATACATTGAAGTTAATATTGATATATATATATATATATATTGATATATATATATATATATATATATATATATATATATATATATATATATATATATATATATATATATATATATATATATCGTGTGTGTGTGCATTTATGTACTCTGTAAGGAAAATCCATTCTACTTTCTATTCGTACTCTATTCTACTGTATATATCATACACTTACACGGATGCTGAAACTAGGCTAAATATACCGTTATATTTTGTTGATAGCTGTGATCAGATCCTTCATATCTTTTCGAGTAAATTTTTATTCTGCTCAGCAGAATCATTGCTAAAACGATGACGATTTCCAATTTAAATTTTTGCTGTCGTACATTTTGTTTTTTGTCTTAAAAATTATTTGAATTTATTTAGTATATTTTAGAAGCTGATTTCAAAGAAGATATCGAATCAGCAGTTTGTTTATAAAAGTACGGAAATATCGAACAAACGTACTGGATTCCAGTGTATTAGCTCACTACCAAATAGACAGACCTGTCAAAAATGTTATCCTTTCTGTGTTTCTGTTTCATGAACGGTACTATTGTTAATTATTTTAAATAAAAGGAAATTGAATGCTTCAGTTCAAAGAGGTTTGATAAAGTATATTCTACATGATTTATCAAGCATCTGTTCAAACGCTGTGTACGTTAGCCTATAGCATTTGATCGATTGCACCTGCCACTTGTCAAACAAATCATCTTCCGATTCACTTCTTTTTCCTGAGAAAAAATTGGGTTTACATCAACCTAGACATCTGGAAAGTAACCAACGTGGATGTAGCGAGATAGGTCACTTCAGAGTTAGCTAATTCAGATCACATACTGTCGAATCTCTCATTGCACTTTTTCAAGATTATATTTTCCAAAAATAGCTCCTTCATATCGTAATTTATGACATGGTTAGTTTTAGGCCATAAAAAATAAAATGCCAACAGAAGCCAAAAGTTTCGTTCACGCTGGAATTCTCTGCATTCATATCCTACACTATTAACATCTCACACCACAGTGGATGTGTCGTAATAATCCCGCTACTTTTAGAACTAACCCAAATACTTGCAAAGTAGTACTTGAAAATACAAAGAGCAGTTATGAAAAGTAAGTACAAGATTGAAAACAAGAGTTGGCTCTTGTGAGTTCTATAAAATCTCGAATATGATTCTCAAGAAATGCAAAGAAGCATTATAAATATCATAAATATTTCTGAGTTTAGTTGATTCTCGTCGGACTTTTTTATAGTCTTTGTAATTATCTTTCATTTTGTGTTAGATAATAACGACAAACACTTTATTATTCGTCCCTTACACACAAAAGACAAACTTGGTAATAACCTCTATAAGGACAGAGGCAATATCACTCTAAGTAGTTTACCTGTCCTGATAAAATTCCAATGTTTTTTTAGTGTAACAAAAATCTTTAAAATATCTGTTAAAAATCATTAAGGAGATATGATTTAAGGGTAAACTCACTAATAACTGGAAACTGTTACTGTTATCCCTATCCCAAAAAAAGATAAAGAAAATTCAGACCAAAATATATTCCGACCCATTACATTATCAAGTTACATATGCAAAACCCTAGAAAGAAGAGTGAATAAATCGCTGATCTGATACTTTGAAACTAATGGACTAATTACCGACTTCCAGAGTGGAATCCGAAACAATGCGCCATAGAAAACATAGTTCGCCTGGAAATAAATATTAGAAAGTTTTTACCAAAACAAAAAAAAAAAAAAGACTACGCAATTAGCATTTACTTCGATCTAGAAAAGGCATATGAGACAACATGGAGACACGGAATAATGAAAGAATTATAAAATATTAGATTAAAGGACAGGTTTCTCTATTTGATAAATAACATGTTGTCAGATAAAAAGTTTAAACAAACAATAACCACGGACCTCAATATCCAAGAAGAATGAGTTACACAAGACCAAATTCTGCCTGAAACTTATTCAACATAAAAATTAACAACAGTGTTCAATGCTTAAATCAAGGATTTGATGGTTTATTATATGTACACGACTTTTTCTTCCTCCTCCATCTTCTTCCCACTGAGGAAACGTTGTAACCTCTCGATCATCTATCGATATTTTGATGGCAAATATTCCAACGATCAAGCTCTAACCAATCCTGACCTTACAGCTAAGAATTGCGTCATAACAGAATATTTCCCCGGTCACAATAATTTTAACGTCTTCCAGTCCCGAGTCAGAACGTTGCTGCTCCTATATAACGCTACACATTTCACTTCTTACATTATCTTCTCAAGTCACACACCATTAAGTAAACCTCTTCCTTGAATAAGTCTTTGCCTGGTATTGAATGAACATTAGCACAAAATATCAATAGATTATATAAATGATTAACACACAGATATTCTCTCCCACATATGTGTTCACATAAGCAGGAAACAAAGAAATAAATTTATGATAAGATATGCATTGATTTTCTGCAGCAATATTTTCAACATAATCTCTTTGAGAGTGCACTGGAATCATATACAAATTTAAGGTTACATTAAATTCAGAAATTTCTAGAACACATTTCTAAGAGTATTTCCCTGTATGGATGCATATTAAATATTTTGTATCTCATCTCTATTGTTTTTTTTTTTTGTTTTTGTTTTTGTTTTTTCTGTCTGGCCGTCAGACCATCAGTGCAGAATTAAAGAATGCATGTGTATACATTTTGCTACAGTGAAGAGAGCATCATTGCTGGAATTAATAATGAATGAAAGTAATACGTACTATCATGTTCCGGGCGCGTTGGAGCCTCAGAAGCGAGATGTTCAGCACTCTTTGAAGAGCAACCTATAAGAAAGGGCTTCCAACATACCTTTTGTGCATTGGCGTTTTGATCTTGTTGCTATCTCTCAGAATGTCACGCTGCATGAGATTGATTTCAGTATGCAGCGCACTGGGTTTAACGATTAGCTCGAAAAAGACTGCCCTAATGTTCTTCAGATAAATCCAACCCTGCGCTAAGAATTATGCGTATGGATAAAACGTGTTTGTGTATTCAAACAGCACAGTATATATAACATATACTTTTGATGGTGAAAACATCCTAAGAATTAACCAGACAAGTAAGGCAATTAGAAATATGGATTTGCATCTATGATCTTAGCATGAATCTTCGAGCGAGGCGAAGTTGAATGTTTACAATACGGACGGAAATGTAAACGCTGGAGCAAGTTCACCAACTTTGACTCAACCTTAACTTGAATATTTGATGTTCGATATAATTTAAATAAAGTTCAAATTGCTCGGACACAGTCTAATAGTATATAATATATGTTCCAATGTGTTTGGAATAAGACTAATAAGCCTCCGTGTTGAGTCTAAGACCCTCACCAAGTAATTTGAGAGTTCTTATCTTATCAGAAAGACCATCGTGATATTTCTAAGCTGACGTACCGTCGTAATTGCAATTAGACTCATAAAAGCCTTTCTGCACCGTCCTCAGGTTGAAAGCCAAACACACTGAAATATTCATAGTGGAGCTCCCGGCGCGAATGACAAGCGGTACGGCATACCGTTCACAAATTCCTAGCGGAGAGAATTACGTCATTGTGTTCTTTTTCTCAAGTACGTTGCCAGAACTGACGTTACTATTCTCTGCATAGAAACTAAACAAAAATAGTGTTAGTAATAAAACCCCTCACAAACTTTAAATATGGCAGAAATATCAGTTAACCGGACGAAATCGATGCCGGACTATGAAAATAAAGGAAGCAGTCATTCCTCCCAAGCATTCACACAGACACACACACACATACATACACAACAACAAATACGAAAAACACACACGCGAAACGAAAGGCGCCCCGCATCCACAAGAGAACTGACATCACTTACCACCTAAACGAGGTAGGGGACGAGGAATTAAATTAAATGAAAAAAAAAGTGGGACAGAAATAAAAAGGGAAAAGTTTACTGAAATAGAAGAAAAAACTACAAAATCAAAAAAAGACCTACATTAACCTTATCTCGGGATGGGTTGCTTATGTTGATGTGGTAAGCCGCCGACTTTCCATCCTAATCTTGACTTTAAGCTGATGCTTAAGAACAAGATCAGTCCTCGCCCTCCTAGAATTCCTTCTGACGCGTCGTCCAAAACATGACTCTCAAAACCCCTATTAAGCAACACAACACATAGTGTTCAGCCTTCGTCATTTGCGGCACCACATTGCTACAAACATAACTGGCTTCAAGGACAAAAAAACTTTCTCTGCAGCATGCGAACCATGAGGACTTCAACAACGGGACTACCGCCTTGCACTGAAAGAGTGCGTGAGCAATGGTCTCGACTTCCCCCGTACAGCGACGACAGTTTGGATATTTCTCCAAACCTGCTGAACAAAGTTTCTTTCCGACCCAGAGGGCTCCACGAATCACCTGCCAGGTGAGTCATGCCTCATCATTATTGGGACATTTCAACCCAGGCGCCCAAGGCCATATCGAGCGAGCCTCCTGCTTCGTAAGACCGAGCTCGACAATTAGATCATCTTGAATGGCACCCCCTAACTAACAGTTGATACAATGCCTTGCGAGACAACGCCCGGGCGTTGGAGAGGCCATCCAAAGCCTGAAAGAGGAGATTCAGAGCACGACATTCGCTGTAGAAGAAGCACTCGGCTCAGGGTTTACGGCCAGCCTCTTCCTCGCACGAGCGAACACTTCTCGGGAATGGGAAATGTTTACGGACGTCTGCTTTCTAGAAGGCGCCCACCTCATCCGATCTGCGACACACTCGGTCTAGAAAGGTGATACAAAGAATATGTTGACGAATCTCAATGTTAGGCATAGCCAGACCGCCCTCAGAGGGATGAAGGCAACAGATCTCGCGAGATACCATAGGGGCCTTGTCTATCAACAAGAAAGAGAACAAGATCCGTACTAATAAAATTAGTCTGGCATATGGGAGTGGATGTACAGAGAGTCGGTACAGGAGAATCGGATAGATGTGTGAAACACATACCTTCGCCCTTCCCTTCAAGGAAAGTATCATCCGAGACCACAGCTTAACTGCGATCTCGTCCTTCCCTTGTACCTCCGATCAATTCATTTCCAACTGGAGATCAGGACAGAACCAGACGCCGAGTATCTTGATCAGCCCATCCGTCCTGAGGAAAGATCCTTCCACGCACCAAACCTCAAGCCTACAGACTTATCGCGGTTGATCTTGGCCCCTGTCACCATCTCATACCCACTGATCTCCTTGCTGACTTCGTCAATCTCGGCTCTGCCCGACACAAGAATCGAAACGTCGTCAGCATAGGCAGAATACCTGGCTGAGGTGGAAAGCCCTAGGCAGGGAAATTCCGCGCAGGACGGGATTCGCCTTTAACTTGCGAAGGAATGGTTCCAACGCAAGAACCTAAAGCAACGGCGAAAGCGGATAACCTTGACGAATGGAGCGAAACAATACGAAAGGCTTCGATCTTACCCCATTAAGCTCCACCAGCGCACCGGAGGTCGCATACAAAAATCGGATCCAGGAGCGAAAGTCGGTTCCGAAACCGGCCGACCAAAGGACAGTGTCCAGAAATCGATGGTCAACCCTATGGAAGGCTTCAGACTGATCTAAATTAATCAGCGCGGTTTCACTGTCGACTTGTTTTAAGATCAAGCGTACCATATGAAGGTTATCCTGAATAGCCCTGCCCTTCACACCACAAGTCTGTTCAGGGCCAATCAGACTAGACAGGACAAGCTGCAAACGGTTGGCTAAGATCTTCCCCAAAATCTTTAACTCAGTTTTTAACATGGTTAAAGGGTGAAAATTCCCTAACACATCCCCACCATTCTTGTCCTTACGCAGCAACTTGATCACACCCCTGGTGAAGCGTTGAGGAATAGACACCTGCTTCATCCAGTGGTTGAAAATCAGTTCCAGCAAAAGAACAAAAACGTGCGACAACCTCAAGTAAACTTCGTAGGGAAGATCATCTAATCCCGGAGACTTATCCAGGCCAACCTGCTTCAGCGCTTCCCAGATTTCCGACTCTGTAATGGGACCCTGGCACCTAGCCGTTTCAGCTGCCTCGAGGCAGAGAAAGTAAGCTAAATAGGCGTGAACTGAGCAGAGTTCAGACCGGGATCCCTGGTGAAAAGATCCTGAAAGTAATCTCGAAAAACGTCACATATGCCCGCGCTTGTAGTCACGGTCTGCTTATCCGGCAATGTGACACACGCTATATGTCGCCTAGCCGCGTTCCGATTCTCCTCTGCCCGCAATTCAGCGGCCATATTCGTCGTCTCAGAAGACATTCTTTTTAACCTAGCCCTAACTACCAGGCGTTTCCCACTACCGACCCCGTCAATTTCTCTCTGAATCATTAGTAGCAGCTGGTCACGGAAACCCTGCTCACCAAATAATGAATAGTTAAATTTCAAATAACCAGACATTCTAACCTTAAGCTTATCAAAGTTTACACGGACCCGGACAAGCCTATGATCCGTATAAAATATATAGTGGAATCTCGGACACCCTAAGAGCCCTACGTCGACTCTCCTAACTAGGACTCGGTCGAGGTAGCTTGCAAGCGTCCCAGGAGCAAAGTTGCCACTATTAGTCCAAGTCGATGGTGCCTCCCAAGGGTGTTCATTCCGGAACTTATCGACAAGATCAAACTCATTGATAAAGTTCCGAAATTGTTTCACATCCGTGTTGTTAGTACCCTGTTTTTGCCCTATACGATCTATATCGGGGTCAAGGACGGCATTCCAATCCCCCGCTTACCTTACCCGACGAGATGTCGTCAAGTACGGCGCGATCTGCCGAAACAAAGCAGGCCGCTCGGCATGGATATTGGGCGCATAATCCTCACTGAGACGTAGAACCTTATCCTTTATGGCAACATCCAGCACGAAAGTCTGCCCGCCAGATCCGCGAAGACAAGGGTACATGCAGCCTTCAAAGACCTGCTCACTAGCCAAGAGACACCCCTCGAATGACCATCAAAACATGCTGAATAAAGGGCGAACCCATTAGACAGAATGTCATCACGGTCAAGAGAAGAACATTCGGTCTCTTGCACACAACACACATTCACCCCGAGGCGCTGAAGGTTACGAAAGAGCCTCGCGCTGCGAGACTCGGACCTCAGGCCCCGGACATTTACACGAGCTAACCAGAGTCCCATGATGAAAACAGATTAGGGTTGTACTACTGGTTTGAACATAGTCGGTGTTAGGATACCACCAGCCTTTCGCATAGACCCATGGCCCATCTCAGTCTTGATGGTGCCGTCTTGGGAGATTCCGCTGATATCCCAGGGAAACGTTAATTTTAGGGATTTATACAGGGATGGGTGAACTAAACCGGGGAACCTCCCTGCACAAAATTGCTTGAGATGTTCTTGCTGTTTGTTTTGAAAAATGGCTATCGGGCAGACCATCTTGAAAGCCATGATGGCCTCATCCACCATTGCCCAGATCTGCTTAGCGCCCAGACCAGTTCTTATGACTGTCAGAACCCTTTGTGCTTGTAGAAAGTTCTGCGGGTCCTCAACGTCAAGGTCGGCATATTGGCTAATGGACAACAAATATTTCAAGTTCGAATGTCATTTTCCTGTCACAGAAATGTAAAGTTGCAACCGATTGTCGTCAAATAATATTCAGGATCTTCAGAAACTATTAAGACATATAAGAAAATCGTTCAAAACACGCACATGAATGCTAAATTGCTAGGTAATATTTTCTTTCCTATGGGACAGTGAAAGCTGGATAATAACGTCAAAAACGATATTATTTTTGCACTAACCGAATAACTTAGCAATGAAGAGGTATTACAGAAGTTAAGAAAGGAAATAGCACTTAAACTAAACTAGAAACAAATGATATTTTTTAGACACATGATGAGAAACGAGGACTCACATAATTTCATATACACTCAGCGTAATGAATAAATACGATGAGCTTTGGAAACGGCGATTATTCTTAAAAAATGAGTGGCAACGTGAGTAAAAATGGGATGAAAACTTTCATAGAACAATACGGGGGAGGGAGATGTCCTGAAAGGAAACAAAATGAAATTCGTTATACAAAAAAAAAAAAAAACGACGACATTCATTCCAGTAAAATTTGTAACGGAAGTGTTAACCAGCCTCTACTTATCAGCAGGAATCTTTTGGGAAGTTTTATTTGTCATGAATATTACAATATCAGAATATATATACTGCAATTGCTATTGTGTCATTTCTTTTTCTCATATGAATTCAGATTCTAAGACTTTCACGGCGCCGTTTTAAAAATTCTTTGGAGAAAATTATTTCCTGTATTCAAGTATAAAAAATCTGTCAATCAGAAAAAAAAAAGTAAAATTTAATTTGATTATATTTATAGCTTTTAGACACGTGAAACTGGAACTGTAACGAAAATAAAGATCGAATTGAACTTCAAGTTTTAAAATTAAAAGAAAGAAATATAAAATTAAGGAGTATTCGTCCATTGGAATAAACAATATGTAGTTCCTTTTAAGTATGAAGAGTATATTCATAGCATAATTAATATTCTGATTTTCTGTGTAAGATTTATGTAGAAATTGTACGCATGAAGTTTTTAGAACTGATTATATCCAGTACATTTGCTGAAAAGAAAGAAGAAAACTAAACATTTATTGGGGTTATAGGGTGAAAAATATCTCGTTGCCCCCAAGGACTTAGAGACGCCTCTGGACTTTATCCAGAGTGGCTAGTGAAAACTGGAGAGTTTCAACCCATATATCGCAGCAGCACTCTATTTATAGCCTAATCTGGTTCTTGTAAAATGATTTTACCGGCTGGTTCCGGTACTTGCAGGAGCTGTACAAGAAACTAACTATTTTCCCAGCATCTTTAGTGAAGAAACTAATGTACGAATTCAACTTGAGTTTTCGGCAGAGTTTATATGCCAATAGGTTCAAAAGGAACATCCATTTATCGGGATTTATAAAATTCCTTAAAACCTTCACACTTATCGCAATTAGATCATTCTTTTTTAAAAGTAGTAATGAACATTATGTAAATTAGAATGTCATAACTATATAGAGGTACACTCCTCACGACTCAGTTTTGTTTACGTTCGTGTAGGCGATCTAATGAAACCATATTTCACCAAACAATTCAAGGAAATTGCATGCCACTCCAATAGAAAACTATATACCTGCTATGTAAACCTCACAGCATAAGACTTCCTCTTCTCATCTATTAGAAATCGCCTTCCAAACGCCATATCCAGTAAATGAATCTATCTAATATATAAAATTTATCGGCCAACAAAATCATATTTCTGGTGTGGTCATCAATACGGAAATATTTGTACATGATCGGAAGCCCGGCAAGGAAGAAATGGTGGCTTCACTTTCTTTAATCTTGAATTAAACTATGTCCTGAGCATTTAGAATTATATATGTGAAGAAGAGACACTCATCGTTTAAGCATTCAATGCCATATCGCAAAGTAATCTATCAATTTCAGTTAAGCTTCTTTCTCTCAGGATATCAATGAACTGATAAAGAGGAAAGCCGATGCCTATGACATTGGTTTTCATAATAAGGATATCGATGATCTCAAAAGAAAAATCAAAATCCTTTATCAAACATGTGTTCCGAGAAATAGACCTGAAAATATAAATTCCTAAAACAGAAATTTGATATGCAATTGGAATGAAAGCTGTGATGGAAACTAACCTGATTCCAGTATGAAAAAGTAGGCCATGGAATTATACCAAAGCTTTCAAATACTTCCCTGTATGGATCAATGAAAACATATCTAATGTGGGTGCAAAAGGAAATGGACATGGAATAGGCTGTGCTAGATATAGTTTTTCCCAAAATTCAAATCACTAGAAAAGTAAAATATTAACCTGAAAATGAGAGCGTTCCCTTTAAATTGCCTCGTTGAGCGAATACTTTCATGTGGATGTCACGTCAGACGCCACACCTACATAGCTGCACAGAAAGTATTACTCAAATAAATGTTTAAAAATAGCTTTCAGCAATTGAAGCCTGTGCTTCTAAGCGATAACTATCCTTCTTCAAATATTTGGAAGAACGCTACAGAATCACAAACAACAATATTGGACCAGAAAATAGAAACGGCATCGCTTTAGGATCTTCAATAACAGCAAAAACTAAAATGAATATCACACGTAAATTGAAGGAAAGATAATAACATAATCAAGTCGTTGACATCCATGCTACTTCAAATAATGTGTTACGAAGGAAATCCCTTCAATACTGGAAAGAGACATAACATGTATTATACGTAAGAAAAGTTTAAGTGAAAATTTGATAAATATAAAGCGACTGTAGTACTCACTACTCATTCCGCACTCACATAGTACTCACTACTCATTCCGCACTCACATAGTATTCACTACTCATTCCGCACTCACATAGTACTCACTACTCATTCCGCACTCACATAGTACTCAATCAGTGCTGAATGTTCCTTTATACGAAGACGGCCTCTATTACCGTTAGTTACATTGTATTCTCTTTATAAGAAATTCTTTTTTGTATAATACTCGAATACACACACTTCTTGTGTAGTTTTATTAAGTAGGTTTTCACGTTTTTTAAAACCTATCTTTATTTGATGAAGACATCTGTGGTTATACATTAAGGACTTTAAAATATATGAGTGTAATGTACAACATTGCGCTCGGAATACTATGCGTGAAGCACGTAAACAATGAGCATCAGTCTAGAAGGTAAAGCACACAGTCTTTTCCATTAAGTATAAACCTGGGTATATATCCACTGACAATAAATAATACAGGATACGACAAAAATACCTCCCACATAATGATGAGACATTAGCTAGATGAAGACTACATTGCCGCTAATTTTTTCTCATTTGGGGTCCCTAATCGTTAGCAAGCCTGTCTCACTAGATGACATAGTAGTGTGTTTGATCCTCATCTTGTGCTTTTTACTTCGGGCCTTCATTTCTGCTTAGAAAATCACTAATATCTTACCATTATGTGAGATGTATTTCTGTGGCAACCTGTATTACAAATTATTCCTGAGTGTAAGGACGTGTACAAATGAGCTAAATGCAGTGAAAACCATCCAAAACACGTCAGACAACACGAGGTAAGGAGAAAAGAAAAATATACTATGATCATTAAGAAGAGTCGAAACATCTCAAATCAGAATAAACACAAGGTTGAAACGTTATGTAAATCATTGCATACTCTACGCTCAAAATTAAATACGAAACACTGATAAAACATTGATGTAACAGGGTCCAAATGATGGTCGCATATCTTAATTCGAATAAAACAGAAGCTAATGTAAAATAGCAATTGCTGTTCACAAAAAAATCTCATAAAGGTTAATGTTACCCAACAGAGATCACAAAGATCCCCAATCAAAACAACTGTCCCACTCAATAGAACACCCATCTTCCTGGAATTCAAGAGAGAAAGCCCATAAAGAACCAAAGACATAGATGAAGATGAAAAAAAAATTCCATTTCATTCATTAGATAAAATGAAAATATTTGCACCGCCAACAGAAAAAAATAAAAAATACAAAACAAAAAATCCTGTAACAGAAATGAAAAAAACATTTAGAACCATCAGCCTAAATATCTAAGCAAGTGAAAAGTCTGAAAAACAATGATACAGTGGAATATAAGAAGTGCTAAAGTTAATTTAAAAGTATTATCACTACTGACTACAACATATATCCCAGCATTAATATGCCTACAGTAAAGTCATATGAAAGAATCAGATACCTTTAATTTTAGACACTACACAACATACAACTATATAAATAATTATAATGGCAAAAAATTAGGTGGTATACAAATAATGATCGACGACAATATCCCGCATAGTGAATACAAACAGCAATAAAAAAAATACCAGCAGTTAGATTAACAACAATAATATGTGAATCATCAAAAAACTTCATATAAATGGGAATTTCATTAGCCATAATATCATGTTGGACAGAAGAGAAACTAACAGAATAAGCATAATAGTCAGAACACTGTTAGTCTCAAAACAGCTGTCTTGTTTACTGACAAAACAAAACAAACACATATCTACATCCAGCAAAATGAATATATTCGGCCATTGATTTAACGATCTGCGATCCCACCATATGCATGGAATTCAACAACATGTGCGGAAATGATCATCCCCATCATAATAAAAAATGATAACAAAACCCCTATTGCAATATACTTTGTTGGAACCTCCACAAAGTCTACAAGCAAGAATTTCAAAAAGCTTGTAAATCAAAACTGACCCAGGACGCAATCTTTAAGAATGAAGTCCAAATAACACATTTTACAAATAACCACCTTAAAATAGCACAAGAAAACCTCCAAAATTTATCTTTCGCTCACAAAATACAGCAAACCATGGATCAACACCGATTGGAAGAAAGCTATCAGAATAACCAAAGGAGACTTAAGAATATTAAAAGAAAAACAGCCAAACAATGGAGAGCTTAGTAGCATACAAAAAAGCAATACCGAATCCCGGAAAATAATAATAAAAAAAAAATCATAGAAAAACTTAATATCCGAAATATACTAAGATTTCAAAATATATGAGATACGCGGTCCGCGAGATAATCTGGTAATAATAGTCATAAACATGTATAACATATTCTCTGCAACAACACAAGAATCACTGAAAAAAAAAGCATTTAGCCGAATCTTTTTTCAGAAAACTCATCCTCTATATAGCGTGGAAACAAGATATCGTCATCTTTGTACGTAAAAGTGCAAAAGACAAAACCAAGCCAACAAACAACCTCCCAATATCCCTCACTAATTGGTTCGGTAAAACATTCAAAGTGATGGTCAATACCAGGATCGTATGGTACCTGGAGGAGAATAAATTAATATATGAATAGCATGATCGCCCCATTGAGCTCTCTATTAAATTAAGAAAAATATGTAATAAGCCTTCATAATGAAGAAACTTTTAACAATAGTCTTCTTTAAACTTGAAAAGTCATACATCATAACCTGTAAATAAGGCATGTAAAGAGAGCTGTCAAGCATGATACGAAGAAAAATGGCTTTATTTATTTGCAACTTCCTGGAGGACAGAAACTTTAGGTAAGTAATAATGGTAATGATACCCTGTCAGCTCAAAAAGAGCAATACCAAAAGTACCAAAAGGAAAGATCCTCTCCGTTACTCCATTAAAAAAATAAATCAACATCACAAAAAATATAAAAAGTGGAAAAGAATGTGTCCTATTTATGGACGACTTTTTTATATATTACAGGTCGAAATATATGAAACAATTGATCGCCACCTACATCTATGCTTGAAGAAAAAAAATGAGATACATAAAATGATTTAAGTTCTTGAAAGATAATACTAATTGTATGCACTTCTCCTAACGACGAAAAATGCATAATGGTCATACACTCCAGCTTAATAATAACACCACTTTTTTCGTAAATCAGAACAAATACTTGGAAAAAATTTTAACAGAAAACTGATATTTATTTATATTAAAGATATCCGGTTCAAGTGTAATAAAATCCCTCTGAGTCATTGTTCACATCAACTAGGAAACATACGTCATAACAGAAAATGAACCGTTCTCTGGTTAGATCAAATCTTAACTATAGCTGCTTTATATATGAGTATGTAAGGACATCGGACATAAGAGAGATAAGCAATTTCCGTTGCCAAGTATAAAGACTAGTCTTAGATTCTTTTTCCACATCTCAAACAGAAAGCCTCTCCACTAATGCATACGTGCCTCTCCTAAAATTAACACATATTACGGAAGACAGTTACGGAAGTACGGAGAATTTTTCTTGTATTTGAAATTCTTGTGTTTCCTTTTAATAATGTACATTTCAATATTGCCCTCGGTAGAATTATATTACATATCAATTACAGCTTTTGTATAATTTCCACATATGCAGTTGCAGAAAAAAGTATTGAATTGCAAATCTTCCGCTACCTTATATTTATGAAATATATAAGCCATACATTTAAACAATCTGCTCGTTTCTCTCAATATGTGAAGATATTGGATGATTGATTCATCTCAATATGTGTTGAGATTACATAATTAATTCATCTCAATATATGAACATATTGCATAATTGATGCATATCAATATATGAAGATCTTGCATAATTGATTCATCTCAATATGTGGAAATATTGCATAATTCATTCATCTTGTTTCCTTTTAATAGACATAAATTGATTTCTTTCTGCGATGCCCAGTTTCTTTTAAGATCTTAATTTTCTCTTTATAATTTTGAAATTTCCACGAATTTCAATACTCCAATTGTTTGGTTATGTCATAACAGAAATTTTTATTATAGCTTCACAACCTGCCGAAGCTAGCAAGAGATCGGTTATTTCATTTTCACCCCACCTTGCCTAGACTGCAGAATACCATATTCAATATCGATAATTTCTGGTTTATCCAAGCAAATTAATTATGCTATCGTCTATACTATATCTTTGTATTGTGTTCTACAACACTTAATCCCTACTCAAATTTTTGCCTGCCTCTTAGTTTACTATATAACTTTTATCTCTAACTACATATGCATGTAGTTGCAATCCTTTTGACCAATTCACTACAGAAAACATGCCTACTTCCTACTTCAATCACATTAAATAAGCATATATTAATGACAAAATACATTTTATTATTGGTGATAGGGTTTATTGATAAAATGAATACCTCTTATTTGTGCTTGGGCATTTCAAACATTTGTGGTCATTTAATTGTTGCAAGATTTCTTGATTTTCTTGATATATATATATATATATATATATATATATATATATATATATATATATGTATATATATATATATATATATATATGTAGATAGATAGATAGATAGATAGATAGATAGATAGATATAGATGTGTGTGTGTGTGTGTGGAGGCGTTGATGCGTGTGTTTTATGTTGCAGTTTTGTTGGTGTTATATTTTGGAAGACAGATTGATTTCTTTCAGAAATTGTAGCTTATTATATGACTCAATGTTTTAGTATATTTCTTATTTTGCATAGTTATTGGCTTCCCGTACAGATTAGATGTATTTGATTGGTGCAAAAATAATGTCGTTTTTGTTTTGAAGTTGAACGTCAAAAAACGACATTATTTTTGCACCAAACTAATAGCTCTTGTTTTGAAGATAAAAAACATGGAGAGTCCAACATATAGTCTGGACATTATTAGATAATCTTTCCTTATGTTTACTGTTTGCTGCCATTTTTCAATAATAGCATTCATGTTGTATAATTTGTTTTTTTGGACAGCCGGATCAGAGTATCATAGTAACCATGTATTGTAATCAGAATTATATATTTTTTAATAATGACCTTTATTCAAGATTAATAATTTTTATTTCAATTTAATTTTTATTCGAATGTTGTTTTGTATCGCATACAAAATGCAGATATGCGATGTTAGGCTTTTTCTTATAAGGAAACATTCAATATTCATTGACCGAGAATTTAGACTTGTTGTCTGTTGATATTTATAATATTTTCTCTTAAACAATGAAGTGAACCTGAATTGTACACCTCAAAAGCGTTTGATAGTGTTTGTCATACCGGTCTTCTTCTTCAAAAGTTTAAAGGTTAAGGTATTTCCGGTTCAATATTTAACGATGCTTATGACAACAATTCTCACTGCTAAACACCCAAATATTTAATTCGTCTCAGCAGTAGACTTTATCAGTTCGATAATGTCAAATTGGCAGCTGATCTAAAAAAAAAAAATGACCTACGCACTGCTGTTAGCTGGGGCAAGAATAGGTATATTAATTTTAACGCCCCCAAAATGAATGGTATTTATATTAATCATCTGAGAAACTTCTTTCTGCATCGGAATGGCTGATGCTAACGTACAGGAGAGTAAATCCTTGTGCCTTCCTGGTCTAACATTCTCGGCTGGCACAAAGTTGAAATAATGTAATGACTCCTTTGTTAGTTTTGCTGCTAACACTTTTTGTGCACTGTGTCGTGCTAGACAAATTTCCTCTCCCGAAACTTACCTACATAATTTTAGGTATACCATTCGTATATGTTTTGAATATTACTGCCATATTATCGATCCTGATATGACGTCTTGGTGTCAATCACTTTCTCACCGCTGTAAAGTATTTTTCTTGTGCATTTTCCTAAATACTTTCATGCTAATTTTTTCGAAAGTACTCTTCGTTATAGTACCTAGAATTTATGAATTTAATCAAAATAATACATTGGTGGTATTCTGTCAACAATTAACAGTTGAATTGGCTAGATGAAGCCGCAACATCTATCTTAACAGCTTCTTTTCTCGCACTTCTCAATTGTGAAAATGACTTCCGACTCCATGCTTTCCGCCCAACTTTGATCATCAAAAATTTAAATACAATACCAATACTTATCTGCTGTCTTCTTGATTAATCTTCTATAGTTCTTGCTCCTCAATATTTTTTTCTTATTCTGTCACAGTCAGTAGGCCCTTGTATCATAATGGCTTTACTGCCTTGCTTGTGGTGAAATGATTAAAAAAAGGTATTAAAGGGACCTTCTGACAAACTTTTTGTTTTTGCCTTTTAAGTATGTCATTCTATTTTTGAGTCATATGTTCTATCCATTTTGTTATTGCCGCATTTGAAATTCCTCAAGTTATGTGGATTCTCCTATCTTGTAAAATGCGTTGTTTGTGTTTCTGTAGCGGCAGTGTTCAATAATTGAAGAATATTCCTCACCGATCCCAATAGAATATTTGACCATCGATCTAAAAAAAAAATGATTGTGTAGAGCAGGCATATATTTATGAAAGTGTTTGGCACCAAGAATTTCATTCATATGACAGGATTGATCTAACGAGGTTATTTAGGAATATGTCTCGTTTTTTTTTGTTTTTTTTTTTGTGGCGGGTAACATTTTCATTTTGCAGAGGTGTTCGATAAATCTACGCCTAACACAATATATTCTATATACACTTTCTTTATTTCCTATACTAAATTTATTGTAACTGATACATACACCGAGGCATTGTATGTATCTGACATTTACTAATTTCAAATCATTTTTTTCATTAAGGATCTATTGTACGCAGCATTAATCCATTTCATTTTAGCAGTAAAGAAGCTGAGTTGAATAACTAACTGATAACATAGCTTTCAGTGTTAGGGTAATCACATAAACAATAGTAAACATGCATGTAATTTTGACATCTGTCTTACTTGAAAATATATAATATTCATTTTTCTCATTCATTATTCATCGGCATGAATAATGAAATAAGTAACTTTTTAAATGTGATTCAAAACTGTTTCTTGATTAATGAAGATAAAAATCAATGATGAAGTCTAATATTTACCACTGAAATTAGTTGAAATACAAAATAATAAATAATGTAAAACTATAAAATAATAATTTCACCGCAACTGAGATCTGCTGAAAAATAGGTTATAATAAATGTGCTAGATGTGACAGGAATTAATTCTCCTTTTTTAATTAACATATTTCCCGCGTATTTCCTAAACTTATATAAGGCAAGAGTGTTGCCATTTTATTTTTATTTACACATTCAACCAGAACAGTAACGTGAGATAAGAAATCATTTCAATTCTCTTATATATTTGACAGATAGAGACATTAGACTATGTTATATATGCTAACCTAGTCTATCATTTTTAAATTTAGTGACTTATTGGACATTTAGAAACAATGGTTTCTCACTTGTAATTTATTCGTAATTTTAACTGTATCTTCGCTAAATTGAAAGTTCAAAGCCAAACACTCTTTGTAATCGATGACGTTAGATCAAAAATCAGAGAAGTTTTAACTGCTAATTAAAAAAAAGTGTTATATCTATCATCTTCGATATTTCACTTTTGGCCGAAATTTCAGATTTATAGGTACCGCATTTTTAAAGATTATTTTTAAGAAAGCATGAGTCTAGGGCTCTGACAGTTATGCAAATGAATACTTTCTTTTTTATTTGTATGCATTTCTTTTATATTTCTTTTTCTTTCCATATTGCTTTATATACTTGTTTTCATGTGGCCAATATGGACGTTTCCTACATCAACGTTTAAGTACTCTCACGATAAACTAAGCGAATATTTTCTCTTACAATTTGGAAAATGTAGACAGCTTCGTTTTTGGATTTGCCTTTTTTTTTAAACATAAATAAACATAAAACTATAGCATTCACATTAGTCGATTTTGGTTAGCAGTTTTGCTGCTGATGCCTTTGAGATATGTTCGGAAACTAAAAAAAAATTCGCATCGTTTTACAATATAAAGGAAGAAATAATAGCAAGAACAACAACTTCAGAGTAAAAATACAGGAAACTCACAACTGATTCCCCGTGTCATCGTATATTCGGTTCTTGCATTGAATCATGTACAGCAACATTTTAGACCACATTTTCTATTGATTAGTCACGGTTCTCGCTGATATATAGATTACCCCTCAAAATTTATTAAAGGCTTGGAAATAATAAATATAGTTTGAATATGGCAACATTTGAAATCTCCTCTCTAAAAGTGGACGTAATTTTTGAATAAACAAAAACATTACTAGCATTATTAGATGTATGTGTGCAAATACCTACAAACCTAAAATAATAGTTAGTAAAAAAATAATATTTAGTAAAATACTTAAGTAGAATGATGCAGTAGATAATTGCTGCGAACTTTTCTTGTTGCAAACTTAATGTGGGGCACCAATTACTTGAACAAAATTAGTCTCTTAAAATAGAATTATTCTAGTTATATATCTACCAAAAAAATATAAAATCAATCAAGTAAATATTGAAGAATAATATCCGTAACATGTTCCAAGTAACAATAGTGAAAGCAACAATCCAACCAAGAATAGCTTAAAGAGAGGCAAAATAATAAGTAGGAACTAACAACAAAAATAAATATTAAATATCAAGTAATCAATTCTAAAATATAGCGGTTTTTATAGCAAACAATATTATAACGGATTCGTTAATACAAAGATTCACATCCGCAACACAAGTCTACAAATTAATTATCAAAATCGACGAGGCGAGTGTAGAGGATGTAAAGCAGACATTGACATAGTTACTGAATTAACAGTTGAACATTATATTGTTTCAGTAAGTGTGTCCTAATCAGTTAATTAGACAATCATGACCTTTGGATTCTAGAAGATGTCAGTTTCTTAACTTAAATGAAAAAGCAATACAATTTGAAAAAAAAAAAGAAAATAGATAAATAAAAATCTGAAAACATGTTTAGACATGGCTATAAGACAACAGGTGAAACTGTAGGGAAATTTGAACAAAATAGATTTACTTAATTTGCTGTACATAACCACAGTTTTATTTTCAGTAGGTTACTATGGATCATCTCATATCCACATCTATCGCTTCACTTGCAGACAAGTTTAAAAATAAAGAAATAGTAAGAATTAAAGCAATTCATATATCTCTTTCGCAAATACGTTCAACATTTTAACTGAAGGTCGGTGATGCAATTTCTCTTTGCCTAAAATTTTGCTGTATCAAAATCTACTTTTGAGTCCGTCTGTTTAACGGATTATAACCTATGAATAAATCTTAAAAGATACTTAATAAGACCAATAGCATTTTCTTGCTCTAAAGGATTTCTGCAGAAATGTGCTGATAACTGCTAGGTCGTAGTTAATGTCGAGACATATCCAATCTATTTCGATCTTATACTATATCCCGATAATATTGTACCGCCTTTCAAACGTCACCGAATCTGACACAGATTTCCATGTCATTCATATATATAGATTTCCCTTTAAATTTATTACTGTCGAAGCGTAGAGCTTGTCATGATGAATATGGGTATAATTTCCATTAATTTGCTTAAATAGGTGTAAACTAGAATCATAAATTCAATTAATATACAGGGTGATTGAACAGTAACTCTCTATTTTCTGTAAGATCTTCCAACCAGGAGTTCTGACTTCACACCCTGTGATTTTCTTTATTTCATGGTACTATACCGAACCATCAAAAGGGTTTCCTCATTTTCAAATAATTATAATTTATTTATTAATGATATTTTTTACCAAAAAATGAATAAGTGGAATGTAATTAACACCAGTTTTATGTCAAGCTTAGCAGGGGCACCAGATTTCGCTACCAGCTTCTCAAGCCTAGGGATTGCGTCAACAGATTTCACCAGGAACTCTTGAGGTATGGAAGACACAACTTCTTGTTTTTTTCCTTTCAGTTCATCCATGGTTGATGTTTTTACCTAAAATAGACGTGAATCAAAATTAGATTTCAGAAACAGCTCTATTATATTTTAAGTTCCAGCACGTCGCTTTTGAGTTAGGAAATAGCAACCCAAACATCAAAAGATTTTTCGATATTACGCGTGAGATATAATTTGTAATATATATATATATATATATATATATATATATATATATATATATATATATATATATATATATCTATATATATATATATATATATATATATATATATATTATCAATGTCCATCAAGGAAAAATTTTTGTCTAGTATTGCGTGAATTTATTTTGGTATAATAATAAATTTATATCCGCATTGACCTGTACTTTTGGGCCATCAATCACAGTTGTCGGTATTTATCTAGAAAGCCTATTGAGATTTGTATCACGAAAATGAAAGACATTTTTTTTTTTTGTCTTGACAATGAAAACGAACTCACTGTCTATCAATAACAAAGTTTTGGGGAATTTTATCTAAAATGTCATTTCTGAATTTAACGTTTGATTAATTATTTCGCTTTCATTGAGAAGATAAGAAATTATTAGATTTATGAAGTGACTCTCAATTTCGAAATATATCGAAGTCTCATATTATTGGTTTTAAATATTTGATTAACGGAAAGATTAATTCATGGAAATCTGTTGGAGAAGAAAAGTCTACTTTATATTTTGACTGTAATTTTGGATTGAGGAAATTAAAGAAATTAGCCGCCACGTATTTGGTAAAGAGAAAGTTTATCATAAAGTCCTATAGCATTCTGAGAAGATATTACGGATTTAAAAGCGGAATCTCATGAGATACATAAACGTATATTAAATAGTAAAATCAAAATGAGAGGAAGAGCAAGGAAAAAAAACTACTCGCTATTAAGTTGTGAAACAAAGCATATCGTATTATCTAGTAACTATTTTCCCTTATATTTTAAAATTTGCGTATTTAAAAGCTAATACATTTTGTAACTACTTTCCCAAAAGTGCCTCATAGAACTAGAAATATGACTATCATTTTCATAGTTTATTGTAATCTTAACAATATAATAAACCCGAATGATATTAGAATATGCAGTAAAATAAATCATGAACAGATACCAAGTCATCAACTGTAAAACCGAATGTACTATTCACAAGAAGAGTCTAACATACAAGCTACAATATAAAGATAGAAAAATCAAGAACGACCAGACATTTTGATTTATGAAGTTTTCTTCCATGAAATGGAAAATGAGCTACCGAAATGTGAAAATAAATTGAAATAGCAAAGGTCTATTCATGAAGCCCAACACATTATATATGTACTTTTCGACGGAAACTGTGCTGAACTTGTATGTGATAGATGTCTTCGCATATGGTAGTGATTGCTCCACAATTTCCTCACAGATGAACGGTAGAACTCAGTTAAGAAAGTTCTAAAAAAGGATGCAAACAATGCTAAGGACTGATATTTGGGAAGTTTAACCAAATCGAAACCGAAAATGCCAACCAAAATATGAAGGAGCAGTTTAAATATTTTCGGTCATTAATGAAGAGTGGTTGAGATTACCAAGAGTTAATGAAAATCAAAATCTGCAGTAGAAACATTGCGTAAACTATGTAATAACTTTGTAAAAAAAAGGATGGCGAAATTGAATAAGAAAAAGAAAGTAAAATATTAGCGCTACAAATGATCGAATTTTGTGAAAAGCCATGATCGCCTATGTTCCGAAAGGGCATGGCGTAAAAATGCGAAATATCGTATGTCAAAGCTCTGTTGTAGTCATTGGAGCACTGGGAGCGAAATCTAACCAACATTTCTGGCTATTTAAAGAAATGTGAAATATTTCTTTTTTAAAATTACACCCATCTGTATTTCGAGGATCCTATGAAAAATTCTCTCCATATAAATAAAAGAGGTTTTCAAACATACAAAGATTTTATATTTCCAAGACCTCATGGAAACGTTAAAATACTAAGAAAAATGGAATTCACAATTTTAAATCCCCTGTATAAAAATGAAGAAATACATGGCAACTCATGAGTTACTTCTTTAAATGTAAAAAAAAAAAATGTTAGAAAGTCACCATATCCAGTCATAATTAATGAATTTATCGAAAGAATTATTCCCCATCCCTTCACAGATGACAGAAGTAACTAGGCGGTATCTGAGATAAATATAATATAACTTGTTTTAATGGAGAAAATATAAGCTGAAGACAAGCTGCAAATAAACTTGATAAGGGCTTTATACGACAACGTTCTCTCTAATAGTAGCGGCAAATAATCTATGTCAAGCAGAGTTTAAATTGACTTTATTCTATGCATAACTAATGAAGCAAATTGTCGGAAACATTTTTCATGCTGATCTACTTATTCAGGTGACACTCTATTCTTTTATTAACTTAAATGTTTAAAGCTTTGTTTCAATAATTTTAGTGAAATATATAATTTCCTAGAGTTATTTTCTGTTATTTCGTGAGAAAAAAATAACTGCTTAATTTTCAATGTAATATTCAATAGAGTATATTACTTCACCAGAAAAACAAATAAAAATTTAATAATACTATAGAGGTGTTGTTGAAAAGTTATAGACTCAATATATTTCTCAAAACGGGATAACATGAACGAACAGAAAAGTTATATATTCTTTTGATTCAGGTCGAAATATCTTTTATTAATACTTTCTATGCACTTTGGATCAGCATGTTCAGTGAGGTTATATTAATAAAGTTTCAACTGTGGTTAGATTCGGCTTTGTTTCGATGTCTGTCTCCATATCTGAAGAAAGGCGGAGGTTACTCGAAACTTATTCAGCATAAGTAATAAGTAAAGTTGAGCATCTAATAACCGGTAAACTTCTCATATTCTTGGAGGAATGGGTTTCAATTCCGTTGTCTATTTAAATATCGGTTTCTATCTTCCCATATCGCATTTTCTGTAATTTTTTTTAAAATTTACCCTTGGATTTTTTTTAATTGCTGTTTTCTATTCTTCACTTTTCTTATTTATTCAGTGTGTTCGCCAGTACTAAAATAATTTCGTTTAATATTAAATAATTAATTTTGATTTGCAGATGCAAATATTAATTCTATTTCGTATTTTCATTCAAATCCCTCTTAGTTTTCAACTTTTACCGGAAATTCCCTTAAATTATTGCACAGAATGAGCACTGTATATTTTGCATCAGTGTAATGGGTAGTAGCTTCAATGGAGAAATTTGGGAACTGTGTTCAAATGTCAGTTTTGTTTGTTACATTCCTAGGTGCAAATGCACTTGGAAAAGCTTATCACCCAGATATAAGTTAACTTGTAAGAGCTTCACCTAAAATCATTGTCATTTATAAAGAATTAGTTAATGCAATATTCATTCGCAAACAATTAAATTTTCGACATTAAATAACCAGGTAGTGGTAGATAATCCGCAAATTTAACGATAAGGTTGATAATCCGTAAATATTTCACGTATCTACTTTAACTCCGGTATGTCAGAAAGATACACATTTGAATAATTGATTTTACCGAAAGAAAATTCATGTGTTTAAAAAATAACGCAAAAACATTTGTCATTCTTTTAATATAATATAGTATATTTCATGAACGTTACTTTACATTTACAATTTTAATTATATTATTTCAGTAATTTAATACATCATTTTCCTTGTCTTTTCAATTAAATTTATTTTTGTTAGATTTCTTTTTCCCGTTGTAATTCTTATTTACGTTTACATTATACTCATATACAAATCTCATTGCACATTTTCTTTTATTTCAACTTTACATTTGCTTCCATTGAAATATTGCATCGTTTACAATTCTATTACTTACGCATAATCAATATGATATCAGTTCAACAAATACTGTAACATCAGTATAGATATAATAGTCCGATGAATATTATTGATAATAATAAATGACATATTAATATCGCTGATAGAAGTGCACAGCTTAACCTGGCAAATTTGAAACTATCTACAAGTCCCTCCTTTCATTAAAAGGTAAAACCATTTTCCCTACCAGCAGGGTTCTTTCCATTTACGCAGAGGGAAGTTTAAAACAGGAAATTAATTTCCTTTACGATTCATTGTAACGATCAGGCCCATTGTAAAATACTTGAATGAATCCCAGCTATGTCAAGGTGGTTAATTGTAGAATGTGAGGAAGATAAATACAGCGCTTCAGGAAGTGGAAATTGCTTTCGTATTCACGTACAATGGATTTTACAAGTTATCACGAGCAGAACAGTTTCTGAAAAAAATATCGTCAACATCTAAGGCTGCATAGAGTAAGCCGGAAAGGAATATAGAATCAATATGTTACGGACGTCATGCATTCATGAAAAACAGATGAATGATTGTGTTTTAATTTCCATTGCATTCAATGGAGATGTTTGATTACAATGAAAGAAGAACACGGTGAAGTGATAAGAGGAAGGCATTTTCATAATGCAATACGGGAGAATTAATTAAAGCGACGTTTCAAATTTCTGAAAGGAACAGAGCTATTTATGATTTGAAATTGTGAAAATTCTTAGAATATCATTGCATAACATTAATTTGTAATTAATCGATCTATACGTACGTATATATACCAAAATTATATACATAATTCTTCAGTATATCTTCAAACACTACTTATATCCTTTTCAACATAATACATACATACATGCTAACATATATATATATATATATATATATATATATATATATATATATATATATATATATATATTCAACATTGTCTTCGTAATTCCTCAATACTGTTCTTCGTGCATAAAAAAATATACATCGTTATTTCATATATATGTATATATATATATATATATATATATATATATATATATATATATATATATATATATATATATATATATACATTTATATACATTTATTTATTTATTTAAAAATATGATTTTTTAAATAAATGATTATAAAATTTTAAATAAATTATTATAATTATGCTCTACTTTTGTAGCGAGCACTATTTTTAAAAAATAAGAACTAAAATACTAAAGAACTTTGGATTATTTACCTAACTAGTTCTTTTGTATTTTCTATATATTTTCACACACACACACACATATATATATATATATATATATATATATATATATATATATATATATATATATATATATGTATTTATATATATGTATATATATAATGACATGGGGAAATAATCGATATTTGTATTTCTTTTTATTTCTAAACATTCATCTGTTTTAGTTTTTATCGAATGAACCGATAAGTTTAGTTAGGCACCATGACATACATTCCGCTAAAATATTGGAAATGAAATGCTGTACTTCTTGGCATTCTCACCGAGAACTCCAATACAAATATTTCAGCGTGTCAAAGGGTTAATCTGAGGAGGCTGCAGAGGATTTGGAATGAGCTGTATGAGTTTAATGAAGATTACGAAGGTTCTTTGAGTGATCACTAAAGATATGCATATATACATCAACTCGACAAGGAGACATACCTCAAGTGCTTTGAGGAGGTAATGTTGACATGGATTAAGAGGGTGTCCACTGGAAGTATTCTTGATTGGAAAGCGGTATTTTGCACCATACAAAAAAGCATGAGAACAAAGTTATGGAAGTCAGACAATTTCGGAGACAAATTCAAACCTTATATATGGACAACTAAGTACGCTGACTTCAAACCACAAGATTACTGTGTATGGACGCAGTTAGGAGAGAAAATAACAAAACACTTTTCAACAAAAATGATAAACTGAAGTTAAGGATTATGACAGCATTCACAAACATAAATATGAAAACAATCTAGAGGCGATGAAGAGGTTTCCGACGTTTCCTGGAAGTTATGGCTGAAACGAATGGCAGTTGAATTAAATTACTCATTAATATTTCCAGTTATGTTATGTATTTTACGTAAACATATCTGAAAAATGAGATGCAAGTGTTATTTTCATTTATATCTGGGGCTATTTACACGAATATGTATCCATTGTGCAAACACACAAACTCACACATACATATATATTTCGATATATATATATATATATATATATATATATATATATATATATAGAGAGAGAGAGAGAGAGAGAGAGAAAGATAGATAGATAATGGGTTCGTGTGTTTGAATATATATATTAATATATTGTAATATCTATTTTATTGTATATTACATATATATATATATATATATATATTGTGTATGTATATATGTACATATATGTATATATATATATATATATATATATACATATATATATATATATATATATATATATATATATATATATATATATATATATATATATATATATTAGTGTGCAAATTGTCTCTTAAGTACTTTGTAACACACTATTATCATCTCTCTGTTTTTCGGCAGAGTGCGCTCAGGGTTAGGTTCGCCAAATGAGTGTCACAACTGCGGAAACATACTGAGAAGAGCCCAGCACTGAGGAACAGCTGCCCGAAGTGATGACATCTCATTACACCACAAAGAAGGCTGCTTTAAAGCCAGATTAAATTTTAGCTACCTAAAAATTTAAGCTGCAATTTTGGCTGCGAAAGGATAATGAAGTTTACACCTATTGAACCATGAAAGCAGAGATAATGTCTACTATTATATATTAATATATATTTTAACCTCTCATAATCTGCGAACCCAGAATCTGAGCTCCAAGAAAATCGTTCCTAACATTTCAAGCGTTTTTTTGCATGAGCTATGGATCATTGAAAGCGGACCACAGAGAAAGGAGGAGTTGCTTGAAGGCACACACACACAAACAAACGCACATACCCTGCATTTTATATAAAATTTGTATATATATATATATATATATATATATATATATATATTAAGTGATTTAAAATATGTTTTTCGCTACACAGTTCTAACCATGTTTCAAAAATGGAAGCTGAAAGCGTCGAATTTAATTTTGTAATCAAATTAAAAACATTAGTTCCATTTCTTCCTCAAGCAAATTTTGGAGTAACTTTTATAATTTCTAGGTTTTAAAGACACACCAAAATTCATAATTTACGTTTCCAAGAATACAGAGAAATCCATTCAACAAGACAAGGGGTGTTTGCGTGTTCATAATCGCTGTATTTTGATGTATCAGTTATTAGTTACGTTTTGGTAGGGGTAGGGATGTATTTTCTTGAAATATAAAATGCTTTATTCAAATTAATTGGAGTTTCATTTTGGGACACTTCATATTCTACTCACATCGATAATCGTTATGAAGAACAAATTAAATTCTCTATTTTTAGCGAGAATTGTTCGAATTTAAACCTCAGATTCATTTAAAGCCTTTACAAATATTGAGTTCGACGTGTGGAAAAGTATTCGTTAGGCCCAGATAATTAAATAGATTGTCGAACTTATAGTGGCTTATAACATTTTTGATGAAGATATTTTTTAGCCGTGTACAACCGGATATATAGGGACAAACTTCTTCCCGGTTGTTTGAATTGTAAAAAAAATCAAAATTAATAATAGAGCTGCGATCGAAGAATCTAAGATTGCACAAGAGTTTCATTTCAGAGAAATAGACCAATTTATAAGTAATGAACAAAGACAGAACAGATTTGATCTAGATAAACAAATTAGATTACTGTAAATTTTTATTGTAAATTTTTTATTGTATGAATAAAACCTACACTTCGAAAAATGTACTGTTAGTTTGAACTGGACCACATATTCGTGGCCCATATTATTACAGACTTCGTTAAATGTTAAGACACAAAATGCCTATGCTGATCTATCATTATCTGATGTAATGATTATGGTATAATTAATTTTGTATTCCTATTCTCATGTGTTGATACCATGAGCCTATCTTCAGAAGATTAGGAGTTTAAAGGAAATAATGAATTTAGTGTTTGACGATCAAAAATTATTTTGATAGATGGAGCTTATGTAAGTAACTTGGGTTTGAGTACGACAAACTTATACAAATTTTCCAAATTGAAGAATTCAAGGAATGCGTTCTAGACATTTTGAAAAAGTTAAAAACCTTAGTGTATTTCCTTCGTGCGTGACAACACGACCTCAAAAGAGAGCAAAAGTTAATAAATAGATATGTTATGTGAGGAATGAGATTATTACTTTACATCTTACATATAATTTTATTTGATATTGGTCCATAATTGAGTAGAAAATACGATTTATGACTATTTCATTACGATCATCTCAAGGTTACATTGACAGTAACGTTTATGTTTTTTCTTTCATCATTTCACCACAAGACAGTCCCTATTACCACAAATACACTTGGTTTTGCATAGAGTAAATGTATAATAATTTGCCATGGGAAAAATGAAAAGAAATGGAAAAGAAAGTCAGTAATGACGTTGATGGCGTTTGACGACGTTTTTACAATTTTGATTATAGTGATAGGGAAGTGACATATGTGTGAACAAAGAAACTTTTAGCATAGCATTTATAATTACGTCTTTTTCAAGTAGTAAATCTCATTAGAACAATTTTCCATGGGATTGTTTTTGCAAAAGACAAGTAACATTACAGACCATTCTTTTGATATTTTTATAATTTAGTCATATATACGAGAATATCCAGGCCGGATATGGCAGTAATATTCGATAAACGATCGAATCATAGATTTTAAAATGTTCAAGATGATTTTTGGCTAGAGATATTGTCTTTCACGACATGTTGAAGCATATTTCCTAGCAGCTACCTTGCCGTTTGAACTCCTTCTATAGTTACATGCGTAGATTTGTGAAAGATTTAAAAGCCACTTAAAATCATAGACTGTTTCATCAGTTGCTCTGATATTTGCACATTTTTGGCTGTTGATTTGCAGTATGCAATTGTTTTTACCTGACATACACCACTGTTTTATGTCTTGTGACTAGATTCTATACGTTGACGCACCATTTATTTAATTTTGTCTCTGATTTAACCCTGAGCCGAGAGATAGCAGCTGTTTGGGTCCCACCTATTGGCAAATAGTGAAGCCCCAAACAAAAGTCAACATTACATTTTCATGATAATAAATGACCAACAATACAATTTTATTTTTTATAGTAAAATTATCGATACATTTTGTGATCTACAAACTATATATCTTATCACTTACCTTTATTCTAACAATGTAAAATTATGTGCAAAATATGTGTAGTTGAAATCATAAAATTACGTAAAATATATTTCGATTTCCGAATTAAATAACCAATAGCGGTTAATATGAGGCCAAACAATTCAACGAAAGACATGTTTCAAAATCATCTTTCTAAGTAGATCATATTTTTTTTTAAATTTTACTATCTTTATTTTTATTAATTAAAATATGATCTATTTTATTCTTCTTATATACTATTAAGAACTCAGAATCGTGTTATCTTGCGTCTTTTTGACATTGTGTATTACTTTTGTTAATATTTGCAATGAGCAGAGAACTTTTCTTCTGATGCATGAAAATCTAAAACAATATCACATTTGAAGTTTATCCCCGTGCCTGATTGTTTTCCTTGGTAAATATTCCAATCTGAAATTTTAGTTCAGAAGAGTCGCCCGCCCATCTAAGTAGCCTATTTCCCGTGTACACCGGCAGACATTTTTTTTAACCAAAAATTTTTTATTAACGATTTGTGATCCGTCTACAGAGTAAAATGTCTACCATAGACGTATCTATGGAATCTTGTTACTGCGAAGCTAATTGCTAGAGCTTTCTTCTAAATTTGTGAATAGTTTTTCTCCGCTAGTAGTAGGGTTCGAGAAGCATGTTCGATAGACTTTATTGTCCCATCTGGCATTTTATGTAGTATACACGCTCCCACACCGTAGGGGCTCGCATCACTTGCTACAATAATCTCTAGTTTAGGATCATAGTGTGCCAAAAATAAATCGGATGTTAATGGCTTGATTATTTTTTCAAATGTTTCCTGGCATTGATCTGTCCACTGTCAAACTTTTTCTTTCTTTAGCAGTTCGTTCAATGGTGCGCGAAGTTTATGCATTTGAGGTGTGAATTCCTGGTAGTAATTCACTAATCCAAGAAAACTTTGTAGTTCTGTTAGGTTATTAGAAACTGGCATCTTTTTTTATTGCTGTAGACTTTTGAGTGTTTGGACGACTACCTTCTATGCCCAAGATATTTAATTTCCTTCTTGAAAAAATCATACTTATTTTCTTTCACTTTGAATCCGTAGCTTTGAATTATCTTAAAAACTTCTTGTACATGTTGCCAGTGTTGTTCAACGCTTTCGCTATTAATCAATATGTCATCCAGATATGCTATTGTGTATTCTAGTCCTGCCAGCATCGTATCCATTGTCTGCTGGAAAATAGCCGGCGCTACTTTAATTCCAAATGGTAGTCTTTGGTATCTGTACAGTCGCTTGTGTGCATTTATGCATATTAGTTTTGAACTTGCTTCATCGACTGGAATTTGCAGGTAGGCCTCAATTGGATCATTTTTGAAAAATATTTTCCGACATTTAATTTAGTGAATACTTCTTCAGGACTAGGTAGCGGATAGTAGTAGTCCATTATTGCTGCGTTCAAACCTATAGAAAAATCAGCACAAAATCGAATTTCTTCTGATTTCTTTTTAACGTAGACGGTCGGTCTGGCCCATTTGCTGTACTCTACTTTTTTCAATATGCCCGTATTTTCGAGTCTACATAATTCTTGGTCAATCTTTTCTATTGACGCAGACGGTACACTCCTTTTTTTCTGTATAATCGGTTGAACGTTATCCTTTATTTTGATATTAGCTACCATTTTCTTGCATCTTTCGAGACCTGCGGAAAATAATTCGGGGAAACTCGTTTTTAGTTTTCTTTTAATTTGTCTGCCTCGGTTGATAAGCTTTTTACATTCTGGCAGAAGGTTCAAATAGGTAGATACCACAATTCGAATTTTTGCATCCAGTCTATCCCGAATAGGTCATCAGTATTTCTTACGAGGTACATTTGTACTTTTTTCGGCATTCCGTTAAATGTTAAGTTTGGGATTATTTTACCCTCGAATTTTATCTTTCTCCTCATAACTGATCTCGCAATTTTATCCGTTTTTAACATGACAGGTTTGTTCAGTTTTCTCCATGTTTGTAGATTTATGATAGTTAAGTCTGAGCCAGAATCCAGCTGTAACCTAACTGTTCTGTTTTGCATTTCAACTTGTACATATTTTCTTATATTAATCTCATCTGTTTGGTTGGTCCTCGTAATTCTTATTCTGCTTTCTTTTCTATACCAACAGTGAGAACTTTTGTGACCAATTTTTTTACAAGATAGACAAGTTTTAGCACAATACGTACAGTCTTTAACCCAATGCCAAGACCCACAACGATAGAAGGGACATGGTGGTAGTTTCTTTTTATGTTTTTATAATTTTGTTTTACCTGTTATTGAGGCGGGAAAATCAGTCCGGTTTGTTTGTGTGGAGGGAACATTTTTTTGTCTTCGTACTTTGCCTATGTATGCTATTCCAGCTTGTTCTATGTCTTTAGAGTCTTTTTTATGCTGACGCATCTCTGGCAGTCTTCGGCTACTTTCTGAAGTGTCAGATCTTGTTCATTTTCCAATTTAGTAAGTATTCTACGTCTCATTTCTGCATCTTTCGTTGAAACCACACCTTGGACGTAAATTAAGCATTTGAAGTTGTCATTGCCGAGTTCCTAATAATTTGAAGTCGTCACAATATTTATTAGCAATGGATGCAAAAGTTACGTAATCTTCACTATCTTTTTTGTAAGGTTCATGCATTAACATCTTTTATGAAATAGTGAAGTATTATGGCTGAAAAGTTTCGTTAGCAATTTTATAGATTCTTTGAACGTTAACTGGCTTGTTTTTCTGGGAATGATATAATCAACGAATTATATATATTTGCCTGTGCCTAATTTTCTTAATAAAAGCCGTACTTTACGTGTGTCTCACCAGTCTTTGCAATCAGAATCATATAGATCTTCATACCTTTGGAAGTAATTTGCAAAAGTTTTATCTTCGTCGGGTGCGTACTTGAAATCTTCAATATTACTCCAAATAGCGTCTTGAGAGAGAACTGATTCGTTCTCGGGTTTTTGCTCATTATTTGCCATTGCACGTAACAATAATCCTTTGTTGTTGTTCAAACATTACCAGATGTTTTCTTCGTACATTTGTTGTTGTTCAAACTGGATTTTGATAAGTTCCATAATGGTTGACTTAAGCTTTTCCATGTTAACGTATTTTTTTTTGTAACCTGTGCTCGCAAAAAAAACAAAAAAACTTTCCTTTGTTGTCAGTGAAATTTGATATCAAGAAAAGAAAATTGTTCTTTTTTTTTTTAGAATTTAATCGTCGTCCACTGTTAAGTACGACGGATAGCAAAAATAAATATGCCCTCTGAGTAGGGAGTTTATTTTTCTTTAAGGGTTTTCCAGATCGCCACTTGGTATGTGTCACGTATAGCAAAAAAATAAGTCCTCCGTGTATAGAGTTCGTATTTCTTTTTTAGGGTTTCTTCGTCGTCACTTGTTATGTTGACAGAAGAAGATTTGTTGTTTGTTCTTCATGTGGGAGTTCGAATCTTCGTCGCCACTTGTTATGCGCGACGGAGGTAAGTCCTCCGCGTAGAGAGTTGGTTTCCTCGTCGCCACTGTTATGCTGTGGCGAATACATTTTTTTCCTTCCACCGAATGAGTTCGAATGGCTCGTCACCAGTGTTATGGTCTGGTTCATTGTACCATGGTGATAGTCCAAGTTAGAACCAATAAAGAAGAACTCGAATACGGATATGGAATAAAACAGATATATTACAAACAGGAATATATACAGAGAGGTAGAAAAGTGTTAGTACGAACAATCGGGTTTAGTATTAATTGTCTGAACGCGACTCTATTTCGGACTGCCTCTGACTCGACAGACTCGAATGACTGACTTCACTCCAGACTTCATACTTTAGACTGAACTTCCTGCTTCCTCTTGAGGCGCAGTATTTATTACGTATAGAATAGTCTATTATGTTATTATGGGTAATGTCCCATAAAATATATATATATATATATATATATATATATATATATATATATATATATATATATATATATATATAGACACACACACACACACGTATATATATATATATATATATATATATATATATATATATATATATATATATATATATATATATATATATATATATTACATAACCAAAACCGGCTTTAAAATAATAACAAAGCAGCATTAAATAATTAAAAATAATAATAATTTTACCTACCATAGTGTTATTCTTAAGTAAAAAAAAAAAAAAAAAAGAAAAAAAAAGAAAAAAAGGAAAACAGAAGAAACGGATAGATGTGAACGCACGTGCATACGTATATATGTCTGAGAAAAAAAACATTAGTCTGCAAAGAGAATATACGAACGATCTGTCGGTTGTCATTGCCACTTAGGTAGAAGTTCGCTACACAATGCAACATTGAATACAGCGACCGATTCCGTAAGTATGCACGCAATGACACATGGATGTGCATATACACCCAGTCCCACACTGTTCATATATGTTCTTGTTAGTGAGAACTGCAATGCGAGAACGTGCGTATATATATGTCTGCGTACATATGAGTGGCGTTTCGACGACAATTTTTCCTCACACTACCTACAGATGCAATTATAAATAAATCCAAAATTTTAAAATTAACCAGTTTGTCTGCTGATCTCAAAGAGCGTAAAACTCAGTCACACAAAATCACATCAGTTCAACCATATATATATATATATATATATATATATATATATATATATATATATATATATATATATATATATGTATGTATGTATATATGTGTGCGTGTGTGTGTGCGTGTGTGTGTGTGTTTGAGTGTGTGTTTTTGTGCCTGTGTGTTTGTGTATGTCCGTGTGTGTTGTATATTATATCAGAGACGAAAATAACAATTTATAATAGCAGGAAGGAAGTTTTTTATATCCAAATGTATATGTTGTATGATAAAAAAAAATTGATTTTTTACATTTTAAAGACATTCGCAATGTATCCTAATAATAATGCCACAGTACAAAAACGGAAAAAAAAATTTCAGTAACAAACCAGAGATTATTGTAAAAATTAAAAAAACAAAAAAAACAAATAAAAATGTGTAACAGTCATTCTGAAATAATCTATTCAAATGCGCGCTGAACACTCTGAAACTCATTCCAAATCAATTACATGACAACATTACCAAAAGAACATATGGAGAAAATATTTCTCAGAAATTATTTTACAAATAAGACCATAGTAATGAATAAATATCAAAATTCCTATTTTTATGAAACCCATATATTCTCATTATTACTGTGTGAATGTGTTTGTATTAGATTAAACAATAATTTTGAGAAAACTGAAGAGAAAACAAAATATACTATGCGTAACCTGATTCACTACAGAAAAGTAAACAAACACGCATCAGTATTATATATATATGTATGGGTGGGTGGGTGTCTGTGTGTGTGGGTGTGGGTGTGCGCGCGCACGTTGATACGTGAACGGATTGCTTCACTACAGCATTTGATCAAAACTGATGTTTTATTGGGTTGGAAAGCTGTCACATTTGACCTTGGTTTTCATCCATCAAAAACGGATAAAATATAGAACGATGATAACCTGGGGAAATCGATCAAATGAACATCAGTTGCTGACAAGTGTATAACGAAATGGTTATAGAATCCAGTCAGAGTGTACACAGAGATTTGTGAACGAAGACCACACAGAAAAAAAAAAATTATATATACGTATATAAATTTCTTTGTCCGAATATTTATTTTATTCACACACACAAGTATATATATGTATACGCCTCACAAAACTGCGCATTCCTCTCAGTAATCAGGACCCGCCGGCTCATAAATGTACGAATCTACGCTCATGAGCAAGGACAACGCAGTTCTACTAACATCTTGATCAAGTTATCAAGTCACCGCGAACCCACGCCCAGTATGAGATACTCGTTATCCAATGCTAAAATAGGAAGAGACTACAACAGCTGGAAAGGCGTTCTCGGCAGACACGGAGTAGGCAAGATCAATGACAACAGTCTGCTCCTCCTCGGCAAGTTTGAAGATCACGGCCTCTGAATTTCCAACACATTGCTGAGGTTAGCTTAAAAATGCAAGAAAACCTGGATGAACCCGAAGTCAAAACACTTACACATGATCGATTTAAGCATTGTTTGCCAACGTGACATCAAGGTCGTCCGTATGACTCGCGCCATGATGGTTGCAGAATGCTGGACTGACCACAGGCTGGTCAGGGCCATACTGATGCTGCACATACCACCGCTTTGCAGAAATTGACCCAAGATTGTTAGGGTTTCCTACAACGTTCTCAGACTGAAATATCCGACATAACTTTCCCAATCAACGTGGACGCCCTGAACCAGATTCCTCAACAGCCGTAGTCAATAAAGCAATCCTCGGGCAGGACTTTGTGATTGAATTCACTAACATTTGGGCGACTCCCTTTTTAACCTCCATCCCCTCACTGTTAAGACAAAGATCATCGAAGATCTACTCCAGAAAATCATCTGCGCTGATGACTGCACGGGTACCCCATAAAGAATCGGATCTGCAGCTGATGCTGGAACGCTTCTCTGACACCTCCAATCTTTTCGGCCTGACAATCAGTCACCCCAACTCAGACTTAACACAGACATTCCAGTACCGACCATCGTTTTCGACGACACGCAGCTTGCCAATTTTGAGCATTTCAAATATCTGGGAAGTACGATCTTTCGTTTCGGCTCTTTGGACAAAGAAATTGATGCTCGAATTTGCAAAACAAGATTAGGAAGACTTCGCAACAGAGTGCTGAGTCAACACAATATTCTGCAGCGTATAAGGCTGAGAGTGTACAATGCAATGATCTTGCCTTCCTATCGATATGGCTGTGAGTCTTTGAGACTGAATCGTAGACACATCAAGAACCCGGAGACTGCCACATGCGGGTTATCCATTGCCTACTCGGAAATGGCTGGCAGGACCGCGTTACCAACCTTGAAGTCCTGGATCGTGCTCATTCCTCAAGCATTGAATCCATGCTAATTAAGGCCCAGCTTCGATAGTTACGGCATATCATCTGCATGGAGGTGTGCCGCTTGCCAAGACGTCCGCTGTAAGGACAACTCCTGTATAGCAAGTGTAAACAAGCCCGTCCAAAAAAAGCGGTAAAAAAGACACTGTGAAAGAAAAGATACAGGGGTGCAATCTCAGGCCCAATGAACTGGAGGAGTGGACCAATGATCGACCAGGTTGGCGAATCACAGTCCTTGCTGCTGCTGTCACATAGGAGGATGCTCGACAGCGGAAGCTCGCAGCGGTCAGAGATCAAATCCACGGGGCATCGTCAGCGGTGACTGCGACAGCGGACTTTAAATGTCCCCACAGTTCCAGATTCTGGACTCACCTGTCAGAAGCGATCGCTAGATTGGCCTCTCAAAGTCGTTCATAGGTCCTTTGACATGTTTATTTAATTATTTATTTTTTTTAATCTTGCTGGGTTTCTCGCCAACATCATCACCTCATTGACCGGTTGGGGAAGCAGTTTTGTTGCCGATTACCCAACCATACAACTATTAGTACTGTCTTAGATGATACCAGTAGCATTCCATCAGAATGACCTCACACAGTTCAACCTGATATCGCTCAAAGTAAAAGACCTGAATGAAGAACTGCCGTTGTAGCAAAGGAATTATCAAAGTTGACATAGCCGCTCTACGTGAGAATCGCTTTAGCGATGAAGATCAACTGATGGAAAAATCTCAAGCTACACTTTTTATTGGAATGGTAAGTCTGCAGGTGAGAAACATGATGGATGTGTAGGGTTTGCAATAAAATCTGGTCTTGTTGCACATCTTGAACATCCACAAGGCATAACTGACAGAGTCATGAGTATTTCTATGCAACTTCCAGGAAATAAATTAATGACATTAATTTCTGTGTTTAGAATGCACGTTTTCAGAAACATGGAAAACATACAGAAATCATATTACTACACTTGAAGGAGTACACGAAACGTTCCTCAGAAATATCAGGAATATTTCATGGCAGTATTTTGACCTGACACAGAAATTTTGAGAAAGGCTAATATCCCAGGATTGCGAAGCTGATCTCTTGTCAGATCGCTTGCTGCGAATAGATGACTCAATGGAAGCGTCCTAGATACAAATGTAGAAAACGCTTTAAAGATTGCCTCAAAACCTCTCAAAGCTGTTGGTATATCAAAGCTCTTGGTATACGTGGGAACTGTAGGCTGAATGTCAAATTACGTGAACAAAGACAATTCACAAAGTTTGTAACCAGGACAAGTTCGAACATTCTAAGGTTAAGCATAATCTTCGCAGG
>OZ010574.1:144676255-144731255 GCA_963932145.1 Acanthosepion lycidas
GTTTATATGTTTACATATTTCTATGTTTATATGTGTATATATGAGGATTTGTGTCTATATATATGTGTGTGTGTGTGTGTTTATATATTCATATTCTTATAAATATTTATATAATACAATATATTCTTATAAATATTTATATAATACAAAAGCATATTGATGATTGTAAAAGTATATAAATGCAATAAATGTAGGCTGCCAAGAATCTGCCAGTCTTATATACCGAGCCTTGCCAACATACCAAGTTTTACTCATTGTCCGCAGAACCATATGAATTTACGCTCTAAAAATATTTTATGTTGGCATTAGTCTTTTCTGTTTCTTTCAACATACAATACTAAACAGAAAATGTAGTGATATATATATATATATATATATATATATATATATATATATATATATATATATATATATATATATATATATATATCATTGTTTTCGTTATAGCATACAATATAAGATAGGTGAGGTCAGATACATTTATATATATATATATGTATATATATATATATATATATATATATATATATATATATATATATATATATATATGCACATATATGCACATATATATATATATATAAATATGCATATATGTGTATATACGTGTATATACAAGAGACTTCACTAAAAATATGTCTGTGTATATTATATTTAACTATATATTTATCCATATATTTGCATATATATATGTATGTATATATATATATATATATATATATATATATATATATATATATATATATATATATATATATATATATAGACACATGTGGATATGTGTGTTTATATATAAATTATTTTGTGCAAATCAAGGAGGGAAAAATTATAATTATAAATAAGTAGTATGTAAAATATCATATGATTTAGAATATATAATCATCAAATGTGTTAATCTGCATCTATAAATGGTATTCTCTTAGTGTGTCTGTGTGTTTGTCAACTTGTTAATTCATCTAGAGCAAAGTATTCGTCCGCTTCCCATGAATATTCACATACAGATCGGAAATTTACGCCATTTGTACTTCGATTTTTGACAATGTCGATAAAATCGATAGGCGGGCAATGTTGATTGGAAAGAAAAAAAATCAGTTTTTCAGTGATATTTTGAAAAATTATAAGTGATATCCACCAAACTCACGTTGAAAAATCTCCTTACTTATAGTTTTGAGGTGCTGTTCTTTGATTTAAATGTTCATATCAGTTATCGTAAAAAAAAAAACGATCACTTTGGGACGTCTGATTCAAATCCAATGTAGCTCTGTTTTTCGCAAACTGCAAGGAATTTTCACGAAAAACATGTTGATCATTAGTTTTATCATCAGTTATTAGTCTCTGACCTTTTTCTTTTATATCGGTATCAATTATCCGAAAAAATCGATAACATCATGCCACTTTTGACTTCCAAATTAAATCCACTGAAGCTGATTTTTGTCTATATTTTTCGCAAATGGCAAAGAATTTTCAGCAAATTTCCCTTTGGGCATAGCATTTACCGAGAGTATTGGGGTGCTGAATTTCGTTTTCAATATCGGTTTCGATTATCGGATGGAAATCGATGAAATCATACTCCATTTGACTTCCCATTTAAATCGATTTTACCAGAATTTGGCGATGTTTTTCGCAACTTGCTTGGGATTTTGATTAACTTTAGTCTAAACAATTAAAGACTTCTGTCCTGAGAGCTCCTTCGTCACCAAATAATTACTGAGGGAAATCGTTACAATCATGTCTTCATCGGAATTTGTGAATACACCAATCAAACGTATGTTCAACTGAGATGTCTAGATTACAGTGTCTACAGCTGATTGTTATTCACACACGCGTGACCATGCTTCAAATAGCTGTATCTCATTGGCTGAGTGCAGTACGCGGTCGTTGTTTTGTATCCGGGACCCTAGGACGCTCGCTAATTGGCACAACCGTTTGGCCAGTAATACTTCGCATTTGAACCTTCTATGCACAGCTGTGGGACGAAGGTTTCACATCTGTTCTTGTTACGCCCCCACCCGGTTGATACGATAGGCTCCTTCAACTGATCATTTCTCCTACCGCAAGTTGATTTTGTTTTTGTTTTCCGTTTGTCTGTTTAACTACATTTTTTCAACTACCATTAACAATTTATTCCTGATTCTGGCTCACGCTTTGTGATACTAAGTTAGACTTTGTACAATTAAGCAAACCTAATCAACCACCACTAGTATCACTTTTTCCAATGCCGCCAAAATGAGGGTACTCTTAGCCTTCGGTTTGCAAGAGCGACCACTATGAGGGAAATAAGGGCCCCCGAGTTACAGGAGCCGAATACAATGCGACTATCACAGGTCACACAACGCAGGGCTCTCACGCAGGCCTCGCAGTCACAGGGCTCCGTGGCGATCACGGCTCAAGAATGCACAACGGTCGAGAATGAACGCACAGGCTGCAGCAACCACCTCTGCATCTCGGGCTTCCTAGTCTCATCATCAAAGTCTGCACTGGAAAATCAAGTGCAATGACGACACTTTCCGAATTCGCTCCCGTCAATCCAGGAATGCTGCTGCAACAGCGACCGCTTGGGTTTCTGTGACTCCGCTACGTCGGTCTGTTCCAAAGGCCAGGCATGCTGCCACCACCACTGCCAGGTCGAGAGCAGCCGAAACATTTGACTGCGGGCGCGACCGTCATTATAGGAACGCTGCTGCAACAGCTAGGTCGACGGTGTCCGGGACAGAGCTGCATATATATATATCAATTGTTGTATTTAAAAGTATAATGGAAAATTACAGTAATGGATAACAACGCATAGCTTTGTATAACTACTATTAATCTTGAAATAGGATAGAAATTACTTGCAAAATACGTAAATATAAATGATTTAAACAGTTACACTACATTATTCTCATTTTTTAATATGAATACACGGAAGGGTATTAGGGAGTATAAACGGATTATGCTAAAAAATTAGCAGATAAATGTAATGTCTTTAATTTATTTAATCAGAGATGCCTAAAAGAGAATGTGCTGCCTAAATACAGACATTTAAATTAAGTAATCCTGCAGCCCACCACAACAATAATACCGTTCAATTTCAACGTGGCCTCGTGAAAATGCAGATTGTTGTAACTTATGATGACTTATTAACACTCAACAAACGGAAGCAAGAGATACATAACATACTAAAAAGGACTACCACCCGGAACATCTGAAACAAATTCTATAGAGACTAATAAAAATTACTAACAGATCGGAATTTATACATAGGTTAAAAATTTGTAGAAACTCACTACATTATATAAAAGGACAGTATACCTCCCGAATAACATTGAAAAAAACATATCTGCCTCTGATTTACACGACAACCAAAAAGAACTACTGAAACTTGGACATAACTGCCATTTCTGCTAAAAATATAATCGACTACATAAAAATGTTGAGATTGAAACAATAAAGCACATATAATTAAACTCCAAGTACAGCAGCTAATTACCGCAACACCAGAAATCGATGATCAAGGAAGAATCTATAAGAGACAGACATGATAAAAAGGAAAATTTATCTAAATCCTTACGTACATCATAAAAATTCTGCAAAAGAATTATGCAACTATCTCGAAATAGCAATTAAGAAAGCAGATAAAGCAATCATATTTTATTGATTTAAACAGGTCTGAAAACAATTGAAGTGTTGGAGCTTTCAAATAAACTTTCAAAGATTCTGTCCTCAAGTTCACATAGGAACTTACCAAAGATAACAAAATCCCTTTTACTTGACAAACCAGCAAAAACTCTTGCAACTCTCAACGATGAGTGAATGTCTTAATTGCTAGAAATATTAACAACACGCCTTTCACTACACATATCTGACTATTCGTACATTGCGAGACATCTACCATTAACATTCCATTCAACATGTACAATATAAAAATTACTGATCGGCAACACAACTATGCTACACCCCAAAATATCAATTTCAACCTACAGATCATCGAAGCAATATATATTTAAAAAAATTAAAGCCGGCACTGAACGGAATTAACTATGAAGACTGAAGTAATGTTCTGAAATGGCCATAAAGGAACATAGCTTTATTGACAATGGCATTGTAAGATGCATAATGGATGATCTGACACGTAACACATTGTCAACAGTTTGCATTTGAAAGCATAATGAAAAATTGCAGTAATAGATAACAACACACAGCTTTCTATAATTACTTTTAAATCTGAACTACACACAGGTTTTATTAGTTGCAGCAAGATGATCTTGGAAGAATATCGAAATAATATCTATAATCTATTTAATCAGGCATGCCTAAAAGAGAATATATATATATATATATATATATATATATATATATATATATATATATATGTGTGTGTGTGTGTGTGTGTGTGTGTGTGTATATGTGTGAGAGAAAGAAAGAGAGAGAGCGTGTAATTATTTTTATAAAATAAAGCATTTTAAAATTATTTCGCCCGAATGCTCTGAAGATACTGAACGGTTGAAAACCAATGTATCGGGGGTCGGCTGAGTTCCTAATGATTTTAATTTAAATGCCTGCATTTTCATTTAAAAAAAATAAATAAAAATATTGTATTTTATTTTCTCTGTACATGATTTGATAATCTTTTTTATAATAGTATATATATATATTTGAATATATTTGAAACGGTACAGAAGCGTATTAAGGCATTAAAAACAAGAAATTTTATATTATGGACCATGATAGATTTAAAACAAAAACAAACACCAGTCGACCGGTTTCGTCCCCTCTCATCAGAACTGTTAACGGGGAACTAAAATTATGAGGAAAAGAAAAAGAAGTCTGTTATGCATGACACGAATGATTGGACAGGAAGAAATAAATTATTATAAAAGTTATACCAACCAAGATGCTAGAAACGCAGCACAGCAAGTCCAAGCAAACAATCTCTTTGTTTACAAAGAGTAGGTTGCCTGAACCTGATGTAAAGCGTCTCTAACACCTTAAGATGGAATAGCGAGTGCGAACTGGCCAAAACAGAAAACCAGTTCACACTGAAATTCAGCGCACAAGTAGGATTCTTTATAAAGTGATCCGCAATCGAAGACCCATACGTGTTACGAATGGCATCACCCAAAGAAAATTTTTTATTCAGTATTATAGCAGGTACGTGTTGTTTAATTCTAACGTCCAATCGCTATGTCGTTCTAACTATGTAATCGCATCCACAGTTACATTTGAAATGGTAAATAACAGAGTTAATATGGTGGTGGGGTAGAACGTATTTACACATAGATGAAAGTACGGACTTAGTTTGAAAGACAACACGAACATTGGCTGCAAAATAACACTCTATGAAATACGGTTGGCGAAGGATTCACTAATGTTACCCACCCACGGCAAACGAAGATAGACCGAACATTTACCCACTGAAGCAGGTTTAATTTTGTTGAACCTGGCAGTTTCATCTCGAATAACTGAATGAACAATGTTCAACGGATATCCATTGTTCACAAAAACCTCAGTTAAACAACTGATTTCATGTTTCAAAGTGTCATCCGAACAAATCATTAGGGCCCTATGTGTCAGGGTCCTAATCAAATTAATCTTTTGTCGTTTAGGACAAAAGGAGTCCCATCGAGTATATAATCCAGTAAATGTAGACTTCCTGTAAACTGATGTGATAAACGAGGAAGGAATTGTGATGCCACTGATGGATTTATGTGTTCCTTTGACATCTGCATTATTATTGGACATCGTCTCTAAATTAGACTCTCATAAGGCTAGTGGTGGGGACGGGATATCAGACTTTGTCCTGAATAAATGTACTCCTGAATTAGGTTCTGACCTCTACAACTATACAACTATGGCCTCATTAAATCTTGCGTTCCCGCTTCCTGGAAGTCCACCGTTGTTGTCTCTGTCTTTAAGAACTCTGGTCACCGTTCTGATGCATCTAACTACCATCCTATTAGTCTCCTACAAAACTTAAGTAAAGATTTCGAGGTTTTAATCAACGCCAAATCCCATGATCTACTCTCTGACATGTAATACGTTTTCTGCTTTGCCCGATCTCACGCTGATGTCCATAACTGAAATTGTATAAGCACTTCACAATAACGGAGAATATGGTGCCGTGGCTCTAGATCTCACTAAGGCGTTTGATAGGTGTTTGGCATACCGGTCTTCTTAGTAAGCTTCATAGATATGGCATTACAGGACGATTATCTGACATTATAAAATCATTCCTGTCACATCGTGAAATAGAGGTTGTCCTAAACAGGTTATTCTCCAATTCCTTTCTCACGAACTTTGTTGTTCCTCCAGGATATATCCTGGGTTATACACTCTTTTTGATCTTCGGTAACGATTTCCGTCATGTCAACAGTTTCATGTAGGCATCTACGCAGACAACACTACGACAATCCTGTCTCAGTAGTAAATCCGGCATTGCTGACAAAGCTAACCTGGTTGTTGGTCTCTGAAAGAATCCCCAATCTGTGGACAGGAAATGGCTGGTAAACTTTAATGCTTCCCAAACGAAACTGCACTCACTTATGCACCATAGAGAACCCTCCCTGCATCACATCAAAATTCGTGATGCCCAAATCCTCGAGGGCGCCTCTCTGAACCTGCTTGTTGTCACAATGTCCGCTGACCTGAGGTGGAAAAATAAATTTAATCAATAGTCTCAGCAACCGCAAAGAAAATTGGTTCTCTATGCTGCTCTAGAAAGTTTTTTTTCCTCATCCGATTCCATCCTTCAAATCTATAAATCAACCATTCGTCCTTGCATGGAATACTGCAGCCATATATGGTCTGTATCCCCCGCTGTTCGTCTCCAGGTCCTGGTCAAAAATCAAGAGATTCAAATGAAATGTAATGGGTCCTGACTTGAAATTTCGTCTACAGACAATTTCTCACAGACGTGACGTCGATTCCATCTGTCTTGTATTTTCATGACATCTGCTTCGATGTGATTCTTTCAATGGCTCCCAAATTTATCGTATTTAAGCGTGTTAATAGTTTGGTGCCTTGGTGCCAACCGTTCACAGTCGAAACGATTAAATGTTGCCGTCTCTTCTACTCCAACAGCTTCTTATCCAGCATTTCCCATCTATTTAACCCTCTTCCATTTAGTGACTTTCCTTATAGATACAATCAACTATTTATATGCAATGCCAGTCGACATCTTTTGATGTTTTGATATAGTTCCTCTCTTAATCCCTTTCTTCAAGCATGCCTCTTTTCTCTTACTCTCCTTCTCTGTAACTCCTTCGTTGCTAGTGACAGTACCGCCTTGTTTGGAGGGTAATGGTTATATATATATATATATATATATATTGCAGTATTCATGCAGTATTATTCACTATACACACTTAGAATTATCTTATGATATGTATTTTATGTCTGACATAGTTGGTTGATTCGTCACAGAATTAATTATCAGTCTCTCTATTTAATAGTAATTTCCAGTCGAAGTAATGTAGTCACCTATATTTCCTTAGATTATTTATATTTCTCTAAAAAATAATATGTAACTTTTGGAGATATTACATTCTGAAAAGTGTTAAATATATGAGATAGTGTGGCGTGAAAAGTGCAGTAAATTATGAAACCTTGTTGTCACGCTATGCTAAATTCATTTTTATATATAATTTTTTAAACTTTGCTTTTTGTCTTTTGTATTATCCATATTTCGGTAGACACTCCTTTATTTATTTCGCGATATTTTTAATTTCCTCTACCATCATTGAATATTCGAAAATTTTATATTATACATGCGCGCTTCGACAGGAGTCGGACCATGTGCGTTGATGATCTTTAAAAGTAAAAAGCATTCGGTCTAACTAAGCCTTCCTCTGCTGAAGAAGACGCAGGTCGAATACTCCAATAGAGCGTATGTTTTACTTCAATAATAACACGCGTGTACTAAAGCCGGTTGATAAATATACTAAACAAAATAATACATAATATGTTTTTTAGAAATACACTAATTAATAAATTATGTGAATATAAATAGCACAGGTGATTTTTGTGTGCACAGATGAGATTATGAGAGGAAAAATATTGAAGGCCTAGTTATATTTTTTTACATCTCTCTTTCGAAATTTCGGGTACATTTTTTTGAAAAACGAAAAACAAACTGTTAATGCATTTTTCCCCGTTCACTTTAAGTTCCCGACTTTCAGCCTCCATTTTCTTACTTCAGCGTCACGCATGCATCTAAATGCTCGCTACTTATGTCTTGCATATCTATTTTTTGTTCCGTATTTCCTCTTCTTAACATTTTTCCTGTTCGTGCTCGAACGTAACACCCCACACATTTATCATCATTTTCTTCCTTCAGATATTTTTTCATAATGTTAACATATTTTTCATCATTTATTATATTTTCTTGTGGTATCGTTTACTCTCCGCCATACTTTGTCCCTTATGTCTTTAATATCACCTGTGTGTCAGATAATCAAAGCCCCATTCTTCATTATATGTAACAGAAATTTCAACGGTTTTTCTGATTTTAATTATAAGATTTATTTTGTTTTCATTCACATTAATCTATGAGATCCATTGTATTATCAGGAAATTTAAGTAGTATCGCAATTCTGGTGACGCAATTCACTTCATTTGGGAGAAAACTTTACAGAATTCACTATTATTGACAAGGGCAGATATTAGATAAATTTCATATGCTATTAAATGAAATACAGTTACTATATGTGCATCAAAGACGTCAACGCTGTAAAAATGCACAGTGTTGATTGTAAAAGTATATAAATGCAATTATCAGAAATAAAACAATGTACTACATGCAAGCTGCCAAGAAACTGGCAGTCTAATATAGCGAGCCTTGCCGACATGCCAATTTTCACCAATTGTCAGCAGAACTATATGGATTTACGCACTACAAATATTTGATGTTCGTGTTAGGCTATTCAGTCTCTTTCAACACTAAACAGAAAATTTAGTGGTATTTTTGTATATGAGGTTGCTGCAAAAATAATATCGTTTTTTGACGTTAAAAAATACATCAAAATATTATTTTTGCACCAACCTAATATTTCGTTTTTGGAAAAAAAACTCGCTATAGCATACAACATAAGATAGGGGAGGTCGTTCTAAAAGAAACATTGTCTAAACTGTAATAAGAGGGCCTCATAAGCCTAGGATTATTTGTAGTCGTCTCTTATTTTTCTTTTCTTTTTCCGTCCATCTAATGTCAGCCCAGAAATTATTACAATAGACATTTTATAGTAATTCTAATTCACTACCATGTGATCTCGTTACCCTTCGCTTTATATAAATATCAATACGTGTTGTGTGAGTTCTACGTCTCCTTTGCAATTGTCAAATAAATAGTTTTAGTGCGTAAATGCATATCAATGATATTTTGAACTTTCCAATATGTACCGTATATATATATATATATATATATATATATATATATATATATATATATATATATATTCAATTCGTTGACCTGTAATTCGCTTTTTCCCACAGAGTGTTATAGTTTTGCACATGAAACCTATACTAAGTGGGGGAAACATTGTGGTGTGTTTATCATATGAGTATTTTTAACTGTTTTCCTATGAGTAATTCTTTGCCTGAGAGTGACACTATTGGATGAATTTTATAAAATATTTCTATTGACTATTTGCCTAAAAAGATATATTTTTTCTCAAGACCAGTTACTGTCAAAGATCTAAGCAATATTCATGGAGTTTCCTCTTTTTATCATTTTTTGGCAAATATGGAAGTTTAGTGTCTTGATTAGATATTAGCTCTTCGAAATACATGTCTTAAGCTTTTTAGGTGTTGCTGCTACTGCAGCTAAAAGTCCTCAAGTGGTTTGCTTTCTTTCATCTGATGCAGTTGTTAACGAGATTCTTGGAAATGTGTTCCTTGATGATACCTACACCTTTCACTTGTTAGAAATTTCTAAACATATAGGATTTAAATCCACCAGCCAAATATATTTTATTTTCTTTACATTTTAAGAATTTTCAAATATTTAATATTTAATCAAAATTGTCGTTAGTATTTTAACGTCTGTTTTTATGCAAATCTAAAAATATTTACATAATTTCTTTATATTTATTAAAGAATAGATGGATTCAGTTTAATCTGATTTGAATTGCTCAAATAGTGTTATATTGTGTATTTCTCCTTTGAAATATTCACATTATTTTTTTTATTTTTTTTACACAGTTTGGCGGACGAGAAATATTTTTGGTTGCACAACAGGATTAAATCTACGCTCCATTTGTGCGATAAGTCATCGTTTGATTCTATGTGCTTTCCTGCTTGGTCTCAAATAAGTTCACAGCAAGCAACATGGGAAAATACATTTCTTTGCGTTAAGTTACTGATAACATATCAATGTTTCATAGTGGATATATTCTTTCAGATAATCTGTGTCGAAATCTCAGAACTGGAAGTCAATAATAGAAGAAAAAGAGTAGAATTATATGGTTATATTTACAGTATCTTTTCAAGAGAAATCTAAAAGAGGATGGTACAGCTTTTCTTTAGAATAGTAATTTTTTTAATAATAATTAAATGCATTTCGAAAAGAATACAATGTACAGAGAAGTAACAATATATGTCCAATTTAATCGGATATATATATATATATATATATATATATATATATATATATATATATATATATATATATATATAATTATTTATTTAAAAATATGATTCCAGCTCGCTATATAAGAGGTCTCATGTTTCAAAACAAGAGCCGAAAACTTCAAAATAATATTTGAATTAACTTGAGTTAAAGTAGGTTCTGTTCCATCGTCAAGCGAAATGTTTTTGGGAATGACTTATTTCTGAAATTTACGAGTTTTAATAGTATAGTCAGAATTGAAATCAAAAATTTCCGTGGTAATCAGTTTCTTTCCTATTTTCTACAGTATTTTTACACACACACACACACACACACATACATACATATATATATATATATATATATATATATATATATATATATATATATATTAACAATACCGATTTTCTTTACATAAATATCAAGTATATACATGTGGCCTGACGATTGCATATAGCATGAAACAGACTGTCGCCTCTAAGTGTTTGATTCTATGTTCACTTTTATATTTACACACGCTCTATCTCTGATATTGAGCACTTTATTCCATAAATATAGCACACCTTAAGACTATATTTCTTTATATATATATATATATATATATATATATATATATATATATATATATATATATATATATATATAATTATTTATTCCATAATTATAACCTGAACATGTTATAAAATCACTACAAAATAGCCATTTTGTTTCAACACTTCTGGTGGCTTATCGTGTGATGTTGTTGAATGTAGAATAAAGAAATCCCTTTATTCTACATTCAACACCATCGCTTAGTTTATAAAATGTTTATTTTACAATTTTCAAATAAATAATTATATTTCCTCTACTCTGTATTGAGCACTCTTTTAAGAATAGTATTTGTTGGTTATTGGAATTTATTCCGTATACACCAATCCTATACTTGCATATATATATATATATATATATATATATATATATATATATATATATATATATATATATATATATATATCTTAGCTGGGGGATGAATTTGTTAGCTGCCTCTTTTTCTTCTTAAATTTAAACTATAGAGGCGTTCAAAATGTAAATGTTTTCTATAAATTTATGTAGATACATTAAATTTAGCATCTACTTAATGCATATTAACCAGTTATTATAATAGATGAAGTTAAGAGTATTGTACAAGACTCTTCTTTCATGAGTCATTGATAGCAATAAGTCTGGTACCAATTTCCTGGTAAATAATGTAGCTTTTAGTAAAAGGAGAAATACACTTTCAAGCACCATATTCGAGAGTAATTCTACAGCCAAGAACATATAACGTATAATCTTGCATCACAAATATCATAGTATTAACGTTAAATCTCATTAGTACTTGCAAAATATATCTTTTAGATAGATTGAAAATTAGTATTTAAATCAAAATATTAAGTTTCTTTCTATCATAAAGTTTTGATAAAAATTAGAGTTTAGAGTTCAATATTGTGATACCTTTCTTTATAGAAACTAGATTTTGTTAATAATTGTATCTGAATAACGTTTTTCTCTAAACGAAAATTTTCACTATTTAATTTTCCAATTGTTCAATAATTTGTCCAATTTTATTAAAAATACATATTTAGTATTATTATATATTGTGGAATAGTAAAACTATAAACCCTTAATATGTTAAATAACCATCAGTTCAAAAGAACAGTTGATATACAGAAGTAATGATTAAAAAGAGTGCCCTTCTCTATAACGATTCTACAAATTCGATTTTCATAGCGTTTCAAATGGCCACCTGGAAATTTGTCGATGGTCAACTCCATGAAACTCATTTGCGAAATATACTTTCTGGAACCTCAATGTATATAAGTACATACTTGTCTGTAATATGCGTTTGTGTGGATGGGTTTTCATCATATGATCCGAATATAAAGAATTCTTATTAAAATTTACCAAACATCATCTTATTTCATGAAAATAGACGAATAATTTAGTTTGGTTTGCATGCATATCGATTTTAAGCAAACGCCATTAATTTAATCAAATTTATTCAAAAATAATTGTTATATTTAAATAAATGAAGACAATGAATCCACATTGAAGGAAATAAAGTGAATCTATCATTATATTATTACGAATATCAACCAATCACTACCGTGTAAATAATAATAAAATAAAGTAGTTGTAATGCCGAAACGTTAACTAACTTCTAATTGGTAAGGATGTAAAATAATATAATAGCTACGTAACGTCTACCTGGATGTGTTCAGTTGTATTTGAGTGTATACAATTCGTGAATTTCCGTTCTTCAGGCAGTGAGGGGTGAAAGCAAATATCAGAAAACCACGCGATTACTCTGCCTCTAAAACAGATAAAAGATACGTTGAGTAAATACCTCTCCTTAAAACAGAAGATTCGAATATGTCTAACGGCTGATGTATTTAGCTGATTTATTTATCATTTTGCACTTGGAACTTCTTTAATATTGAAATGTTTTTAACTGTAATTGTACAATTCACTGATCGGGGCTATTAAATTCCGAAATAGTCTGATAAACTATTGTATCATATCCGATATGAGCGTTACATACATATCGATTGAGTTGTTAGTGCCTAGAAAACTAGCTTCAATTGAAATAGACCGGGAATTATTTATAAAATTGATATTTCAAATTTACTGATCAATTTTAAGCTGCTTTTAAATTAGTCCATAATATTTTATTTAGATAGATTTATTAGTTACTAGCCCCAATATGCGTACCAAGGGATGTCTAGAATATATAATATACAATGTGTTATGATAAGATTTTAGCCACTTTTCATTATGTCTCTCAGACAATAGCGTGTTAGTAACAACCTGCCCTCATCTATGAACAATAGTTGACTCATATTTTGTAATGAATGTTCGCGGAAGAAAGGAAAATGTTTAATTTCAACGAGGGCAAATAATACGATGGCATTAGTGTGGCAAGAGAAATAGAGAAACTGCTATGTTTTCCCATGTTAATCATCAATCGTTTATTAATAGTCAAGAGATTTAATGAAGAAGGCCATGCGAAACAACGTTCAAGAGAGACGAAGCATCGTGAGCAAAAAGTCCGCTGAGGAGGAAAGTCATGAGAAACAATTGTCAGAGCATCAATGATGTCGCCAACTGCTTGGAAATGTCGCCATATGCGACGAGAAAGACTCTGAAAGTGGTTACCTATCAAAGAATAGTTGCACGAAAGAATCCCTTTATTACAGAGGTTAACAGCAACAGGCGTTTGGATTGGGCGAGAGAGTTCTAGAGCAAAGATCATGAATTTTGTCAGTCTGTAATTTGATCAGATGAAAGTAAATTCTGCCAATATTCGAATTCGTAACAGGTTTATATTTGGGTGAATCTGAATGAGAGTTGAAAAATTGAATGTTTACAGGCGACCGTGAAATAAGGAGGGATTGAATTAATGCTGTGGGTCGCTGTCTGGTTAGCAGTGAAATCTGAGCTGATTCTTGTTGACAAGCGGTTGAATGATCGAAAATACTGCTAAATATCAGAAAGGATGACTCCCACAATTTCAAACCAATTAGATTGTCAAGAATGTCTGCCTTTTTCAAGAAGATGGAGCACCATGCCATACGGGCAAAGTAGCAAAGACATTGAAGGAATCGCAATGAATCAAGTTATTGTCGTGAGTAGCCCAAAGTCCTGACATGAGTCCAATAGAATACGTACAACCAAAATCACGTCAGTGGCAACCTTCAAAGAAACATTGATAAAGGATTGGCAAAATATGGATCACACCATTATTGATACTTGATCAAATCCATGAGAAATCAAAGACAAGTACTGAAACTAACAACTGGATGACCTATACCATACAAATTCCAAATACTGTTTATTTATGCTGATTTGGGATTACGTAATTAAATTTTGAAATGAGATATAGTTTATTTCTACTGGCTAAAAACTTTATCTTAGTCCACTGTAGTGCAGATCAAATATTTGGTAATAAAAACTTTTTTACGAGTATAATAATATTTACCTACATTATTTGAGACTTAAAATACAAGGTTTATCCTAAAAAGAATTTAAAAAGTCATGTTATATGGCGGTTTTGTGTTCGATTATCTTCCTAAGATACTGCAAAATAAATTTATATAAATAAATGAAAAGCTACAGGACAATTTCGGCCACAATTTCCATACACGTTTTATACATTTTATTAATTTAAATACTATCACTTACTTTGTTTTCATTTATTTTGTAAACTCTACTCCTGTGTTAACTACATATTGTATAAAACAGTTTTCATTGTTTCATATCAAGCAATTTAAAATATCACATGAAACCGTTTCTGGACCTGCAAATTTGTCGTATCAGTTGCTGAACGTATAAGGCTATATGTTCAGTTGCCAACCTCTGTCGTTGCGCCCTCAAGTGACTCCTTAGACCAGCCAACGACAGTTGCACTCTACCACAATCTGTACACGTCAGATCGAACTGTCTACGGATGTCTTCAGGAGGTTCAACGAGGACATCTTTCTGCACATCATTTTTATGCCTTGCATGCCTCCTCCTTAAAATGACACTTTCTTCGACAGGCAGCTTCATGCTACTAGATTGGCATCTCGGGCCCACACATTCACTGTCGAAACAGATAAATGTAAACGCCTTTTCTTTTATGGTACTCTCATGTTATTTTTTCTGGAGCGGTTAAAATCCATGCAAAATAATTCAGGGGGATAATATACATTAAATCGGCAGATAAATAAGTATATAGCTTATATCAGATCACCGAGAAAGTTTGTGTCCGAATTCTATTAATATAAAATGACCTCAACTAAATAATGCCGTTTATTTTGGTGCTAATTTCTGGTCTGTTCTAGATTAAAACCTTACATCATTCACTTGGGTGTCAGACGTTTTTGAATGATGACGTTTTTCCCACAAATAGGAATGGACGATGAAAAGTTGCAGTTTCGGCATATGACCTATAAATTTCGGAACATCGACAAAATAAACAGTAGTTCTATTTGTATCCTGCTTCAGCTCTTAAAACGGTGAAAAAGGAAGGTTTCGTCATGATGAATTTATCAAACTATCGAAGACGCTCCTATCGAACGTCTTTCGTCGATGAAGACTCTATGTTTGCCATTGTGGAAAATAAAGCAAACATTTCGACATAGATTGCTAATTTTGGGAAATTGATAAGGTGTCAGATTGGATGTGCAGATAAAGACTCGGAACTGGAAATCGAAGATTCTGGTTCAATTTCCAGTCGGGTTCATTATATTTATTTATGAGCAAATATATTTGTAAAAGATATGATTCCACCTCTTCTCTCTCAGGTATAGATTAATTAGTAGGGCATTTAACAGTAAATGATTAATACCAAAAAATATTCTTAAAATTTAAAATTATATATGGCTTTAAATTACTTGTGAAATTCAATACTAGTAAGAGAATAAAGCCACAAAGACGCCATGGTTTACAGTGTAAGATATAATGAGAAAAAGGAAAACTTTAAGGAGAAGAAAAAATAAAAGTACCGGAATTACATAAACAACGATTGATATTTCATTTCTGTTAAGATCAGCGTTGACTGGAAAACAATAAGGAGGAAGGGAGTTGCCCAGTTTCGATGTGTGAGATTAGACTCTTAACATAGAACTTACGCATATATCTTGCCACATCACCTGTAAAATGGGACCTTGCGGTTAATCTTGTACTGTAATTTCATTTAACCATCTAGGTACCAAAAAAGAAAACTCATAGGACAATTGCTATGAAAATATGCATAAAAAATTCTATATTACGGCGGCGGAAAATTGACTGAATTGGTCGGTATTTGGTATTTTCAAATTTTATTATATATGTTATTTTTGGGTTTGCTTGTTGGGGGGAGTTTTTTTTCGGCAATATATTACATGTATTTTGCTTTAAATTGTGTTATCTATGTAATGCTTCTTCGGAATTTATTACTTGTATTTTGAGTTTAAATAAACCTTCCAATTATATATACAATTATTTTTTTTTTACTTTTACAGGTAAGCCATCTTGATAAAATTTTAAGCTGGCTGTCAGAGTAATGTTTCAAAGGTATATTTAAAAACATTTCTATATTATAATTAATCAAATTAATTTTCTATCTAAATGCTGTCAGTTTGTAAGCAGTGAAAAGTAACACTTATTTACACTCTCGTTTTCGATTTTAGGATTTAATTTGATATTAGGTTGGTGCAAAAATAACGTTTTTTGACGTTAAAAATACGTCAAAAAGCGACATTATTTTTGCACCAACCCAATATATGATATTCTCTTATTGGAATCTGGTTTCATAATATTGTAAATTTGTTACCTTGATGATTACTTGCACGAATCCTCATTTGATGGTTTCTAAATTCCCGAAATGTTTATGGAACAGTAATGTGGGTAAAGAATGCTTTAATCTTCTATTCTCAGAATTCAATGATTAACTAAGCATAAACAAAACACTTTTATCGTTTTCTGGTAACTAAATAGAGAGATTAAGTTGATGCTTCTATTGTGTTAGGTGAAACAGGATTTTATAATTGAAAAACTTCAGTAGTAAAAAGATATTTTTGCTAATAATTAAAACTGACGAGATTCTAAATTCGTACTGCAAAAAATGATTTGTAAATATTAGCGTAATTCTGCTTTTTTTAATTATATGTTTGCCCGAATGAGCTTTGAAGATACGAATAATTTACCGAAGCTGTTTATTCACGTACTAACTATTTAGAAACGTTTGTGTAGGGATAATTTATTTATATTAGGTCTTTGAAATCTACCGAATGCACCCCTTGTCATTTATTCTTGCAGAAGCCTAAATCTGAATTAGACACGAAAACGATAATATATTTTCAGTATATCGACAGACATTTATGAGATCGCTTTCTTAAAAAGAAAATCTCTAATGATAGACGCCTGCAAATTACATCGGCGAATAGTTTAATTGTATTAAATAAACACGGCTTCATCAAAATATTATGATTGGTATATTGTTCTATGGCAAATAAACAATATTAGTTATGTTTGTTCCCGGTAGGAAAGACTTGGCAATTATTCAAACTTGTACGTGTATCTAATCACTCGCCAATATTTTCTGCAGCAGTGTTGATTTAACACCCTCTTATTAGCGCACTTTCTAGAACAGAGATGCTAGCAGAAAATAAAATAAAACCGTTTCAGAGAGTTCAAGTCAGCGTCCATTAATGTGGCCTGTGACTTTCTTAACAAACCTCTTGCAAAAAATAAATATCTGGTAAGAAACAATTAAAAGAAAATACCTAATGCCGTTATCCCCCATGTATAATACACATTTTTTCTCAAAATAAAAATCAGGGGTGCGTATTATGCAAAACTACCAAAAAATCTTTAAAGAGTTGCCGTAAAATAAAATAAGAATTATCTACATTAGAATAATGTTATTGTATGTTTAAAGCATTTTTAAATAAGAGTAGGAGACGCTAGATGTAATGACATTGGAGAGGTACAATTCATAGGGTTTGATTGATAGAGGTGCGTATTATGAATGAGAAGAAGCATTTTCACCCACCTTCAGCACAATTTTTTTTATGGATGAAGGCATATTATACGTGGGGAATTACAGTAAGTGTTTCGACAGTTTAAACGTGGCCATAGATTTATTTTCATATTTCTGAATCTGCTATACATTGAATGAATTTTATATTGGTAGGTTTCAAATATTCTACCTATCTTTGGAATCAACTATTTTTCTATACAGTTATATTTCAGTGGGCTTTTCAATGTTCTTTTTGCATGGATAATTGACGGAATACAATGCTCTGTGTTCTATTCTATGTAATATGGGCATATCGATGAAACATAAGGATCTTTAATATTTTATTTGAAAATGTCTAACAGATGGACAGGCCCAAATTTCGCCGAACATTTTAAGATTCACCAGATTATAATCGAAAGGTCGATAAAACAATCGATCCCGTCCACTCATCTCGACTTCAGTTACGCTGTGTCGCGACATCTCTCTGTCTTCTCTACAATTTTATGGAAATTGTTCATTTGGTGACCATGCTGCACAAATTTAAATATACTTTAAATTGACAACTAGGTTTTACTTTTGAACTAGCTAGATGCAACCGTATGTACTATTCTAATAGATTATTCCCTGGCACTTCTTACTTGTAGAAATCTTTACAACATTTTTTCTTCTCTGTCACCTACAATCTTCAAAGAATTCAATACAACGGCAATCGTCAGCTTCTGTCAACCTGAATCCTACACTTTATCATCGATAAAGCCTTCTCACATCTCATTCACTCATAGTAACCCCTTACGTCTTGGTGGCATTATTGGCATGCTTAGAGCGAAATGATAAAAAAAAACAACTACATTATCTGAAACTACTTTCAGACAACGTAATTAATACCTAATCTAATTTACCGTCTGTTTGCGTTTGCTCTTACCACGTTATGAAATGTTTTTAGTAATTTTTCTTTATTTATTTACTAATTAACTGAAAGGAAATTTAGTCCTGACTGGGTTTTTTTTAAAGTTTGAATAAATTCATTGAATTTGTTTCTCGTTGACTCCTTCAAAATGAACGATAAGATCGCTTGCTATAGGTAGAGGCGTACATATGCCTTGGTTTACGATATTCCATATTAACACGAGCTTCACTTGAATATCGTGCCAGTTTGCACAGAATGATTGAGCAATCCTGGATAACTGAATAGGGTTTAAGGAAGGCTGAAGGAGAATTATACTAAGCTCAAACAATTTAATGAAGGGGAAAAATTTAATTCCCCAGATTGGTAAATTTTACAGTCAAAAGTGTCCCGAGTTGGCAGGCTCGTTAGCAAGCCAGCTGGACTAAAAAGGAGACCTATCAAATGGCTGAGGATTTCTGAACGAGCTATCAGCTTGGACTTCTTTTAAGCTGCTCATTTTTCTCTTTTTGTGTGTGTGCGTGTTTGCGTGTGTGTTTATGTGTAGTAGGAATATGTAGGCTTTCCTATCACCCGGTCAATACTCCTCCATCTTCTCTTGAACAAGAGTAGAGACTCACCCCTTTTCTTGTTTAGGAAGAGGTTCCCGGAACTCTTCTTCCCCTTCTATCTGGCCTTAGTACTAGTAGTGCCGTGATTCTCCTGTGATGTGAGCAGTTGTATAATACCAAGGTTCCTGTAGTAGAAGGGTGTCCCTGCATCCAACTCCGGTGGGCAACCCTGAAACCCCATTATGTTGCAGGCTGCGCCAGTTCCTATCTGCCCAAGTCACAATCGATGACCGTCTGCTTCTACTAATTCAGACTTTCTCATTTTAACTTCCTAAATTACTAAACATGAAAAAAAGCAAAACTAAACCAGATCTTAAAAGTCGTCTAAATACTTTAACATTTTCTTTTCTAACGTCCGTGGCATTCCAACCAACTTCAGCAGTGTGGAATCGTTCTTAATTGAAAAATCTCTCGATATACTGCGCGACCAACCTCGACTCGTTTATCACTTCTTCTGACCTCTCGATTCCCGCTTACATTCCTCTCCCTAGAAAAGACTCTCACACCCACATGCGCGGCCTTGGAGTTTACGTCAAAGACCATCTCCCACTGGCTAGAGAGCTCTCTATCGAATCTCCAGATCACTCTTTACTTGCGTCTCCGCCTATCGCTCCTCAATGCTGTAAGCTACCACTTCTGCCGCTATCGCGCTCTATCCTCCCAAGACTCTGGTGTACTCGAAAGCATTTCCAACAATAGAGACAATGCTATCTTTCTCCATCCGTTTGCTCATATATTCGTAATCGTGGACTTTTAAAATCCACCATAAGTGGCTTAAAAACTATAACTGATCTAGCTGGTTTACAAACCACAACGTTTCTCTTTCTCAGTCCCTCACGCAAATCGTTGACTTTTCCACACGTTTCCCCATCAACCTTGGCGGTAGGTCTTCCTTTCTCGATCTCTGTTTCACCTCCATCCTCGAGCCCTGTCGTGAGTCACAGCTCAGCCCTCTTGGCAACTCTGGTCATGTTTTAGTGTATGTCAACATCGCCTTCTACTCCACCGCCAGCAAAAACAGCTCCTACCAACAGAACATCTTTCTGTTATCAACAAGCAGACTGAGACTCGTTCCGGGATTTCCTTCGCGATGTCCCTTGGTCACAACATCCAGTGTGTCCTCTACAAATCAAAGTAACTATTTCCTGAGAGAATGAAACAACATATTGCATCTCGCAAATTCGGTTCCAAGGATTAATGGTGTCTCTTCAGGAGTGTGCTTAACAACAGCAAACATTCAATACTTCCTTTGTTCAAGCAATTTGAGGTCCTGACCTCTTCAGCTGATAAGGCTGGACGCTTTGCTCGGAAATTCTCTTCAGACTCAACGTTCGATTTATCCGGTATAAACATACCCGATTTCCCCCTAGAAGCGAGGCTCTATTGAGCGAGTTGCACACAGCCCCATCGTTGGTACTGGGCATCATGTCAAAATTAGAGACCCATAAAGCCAGCGGTGGCGACGGGAGTCCAGCCATTGTCCTGAAGAAATGTGCTCCTGAACTGGCTCCTGCACTCTCCAAATTATATAGATACTGCCTCAGTTTATCTTGTTTTCCAGCATGTTGGAAGTCCTCATCAAATGTACCTGTCTTTAAAACCTCATGAGACCCTTCCGACCCATCTAGCTACCGTCCTACCACTCCACCCAAATTTCGGCAAAGTCTTTGAGGCTTCAATCAACGCCGAAATGGTTAATAACCTTATATCCGATGATCCTCTCTCAGATAAGAAATATGGTTTTCGCTTTTCAAACTTTCTACAGCTGAGGTGCTCACGGCCTTAATTGAAATGGGTTACTAAGCACGACACAATAACGGAGAAGCTCGTGCTGTGGCTCTAGATATCTCTAAAGCGTTGGATAGGGTCTGGCAGGCTTTCCTCCTTAGTAAGATTAAGCGATACGGATTTCAGCTCTACTATTTGACGTAATATGATCATTGCTGTCAAACCGTGTAATGAAGATTGTCCTTAACGCATTCTCCTCCAGTTCCTTTCCCAGGAACGCAGTTGTTCCTCAAGGCTCTACCCTGGGCCCTAGTCTGTTCCTTATCTTTATTAACGGTCTCCAGTTCCATCCGTAGGCATCTATGCTGACGACACTGTTATTTACTATTGCTTCAACAGCAAGTCTGGTATCGCTGGCCGTTAGTCTCGAAAAGGAACCAAATCAGTTGTAGACCCGGGAAGGAATTGGCTGGTTACCTTTAAGGCCTCTAACCGAAACTGCTCTTTATTACTCCCCACAGGGGACAATCATAGCCACGTATTAGAATGTATGTTGCTCAACTCCAAGAGAGCACCTCTTTGCGATTGCTTGGTCTCACAGTGTCCGCTGACCTGAGATGTAACAATTAAATTGAATCAATTGCTTCATCTACCGCAAGGAATGTTGCTTCCCTGTTTCACGTCAAACAGTTTTTTCTCGCCATCCTTCAACGCTATAAATCGACCATTCGCCCTTGCGTAGAATACTGCTGTCTTATATGATGTTCGCATTAAGGTTCTCGATATGATCCAAAGAGGGATATGCAATGTGGTTGGTCCTGATCTATCATCTCGTCTACAGTCGCTCTCACACAGCCGTGCCGTCGCCTACCACTGTCTTTTCTACAAATACTTTTACAGCAACTGCTCCGACGCGCTACTTTAGCTAGTTTCCAGACTACATGAATTTAAGCGTGCTACTAGGCTGGCATCATGGTTCCACCATTTCACGGTTAAATGTGGCCGTCTCTTTTACTCCAATATCGCACCTCTCCTCTGTGGAATTCCCTTCCTATTGCTTGTTTCCCTGATATCTATAATCTCCAACTATTCAAATGTAATGCCAATCGACATCTCCAGATACCCTGACCTATTCTATGTCTTTCTCTTCATCCTGCCCCCATCACGTCTCTTTACTCTCGCTCCCACGCTGTAATCCCTTGCATACTAGATGCATCCCGCCTTGCTTGGGGTAAAATACTTAAAAAAGAAAAAAAAACTGCGTTCGTCCGTGTTTGGGCATTTATTAAAGACTTTCTCTATTCCTAACGAAATATAAATTTTCCTTTCATAAAATTCTGCTGTATCCATTTATTTCTGAGATTTATTTCTCTTGGAATCAGCAACTTTATTTTATTTATTTTGCATTACTCTTGTTAATGTAAACGTATTTCCTATTTCTTCAAACATCGTAAATCATGAATAATATGTTCCGTTTAACTGACTAGCCTTCTAAAAGGAAATGTGAATTACAATAATCTTATACTTTCAAAGACAAGAAAACAGCTTCATACCCTAGAATATAAATGTTTCTATTACATTAACTCATTAATATGGGTACGATCAATTATAATGAGTACAAAATAATTCATGGGAATTAGACCAAGTGGACAATTTTCGCCCTAATATGTTTCAGTCAAAATGGATTATTGTACATATTCCCATCATATTCTGCCTGTCTACGCATCATGCAGTAGGTTGACTATTTTTATGTTGCACATTAGAAACAGTGGGGGCAATTGCTTTTGTCCAGGCAACACTGACAAGTGTCTTTTACTTCAATTGTATGTTTTTAATTGGATATATGTTGTATTTTATGTTCACTGAAATCTTCATGTAAACAAACTATTACTGACTTAGATAGTGAAAGTGATGTTCAGGATTATTCGACTGGGGAGGTACATATTTCATATAGTTGAAAAGGTATTTGTAGATAGTGATACATGATGGCAAATCTTCAGGGGATCATGGAGACACGATTCAGTTACAGACTGCCATGTTCAGAGCCAGAATGTTACGCAATCGGTCAGGATACCTTATGGGCGTGTTATTCTGACAGAGATGATATGGCTTTTTCAGTGTTTTTGATATAAGTCGAAAACAGTACAAATTCAAGAGGGCCGAAAGTATGTTGAAGCATCGATACGCTTCGCATACCCAGGATTGAGAGTCGGGAAATGACCACGAGAAACATGCGCTCCCCTGATATGTTCCTCCTGTTGTGTCTTATAATAAAAGCTGCCACATCTCTATTCTAATAAAAACAAATAAGAAAAAAATATTATCCTTTTCGTTAATAACATTTTATATAGTAGCGAGGGTACCCAGAAACGACACGAAACACAACAAATGTTCCGCTATGATTAATAAGGAACTGTAGATATATTAATCATAAAGCGGGTTTTTAAATTTATTTTTGTCAGTGCTTTATGTGGGACCTAATGTCACAGAGTAGATGTTCCTCCTAGTTTATTAACATATCTTATTTTATGAAATGAAAAACAAGAATAAGAGAATGTTTCGTGTGTTTAATTTTCGAAGTATGTTCGTATTCCTCCTACTTTGGTGACTGTAAATCCTGCTTTATTAATCCTCGTCTATGCAAAATAAAGATTAAACAGTGCTTTTATTTATTAATAAATAACAGACACAATGAATCTAGAGAAAGAAGACCTGCGGTTAAGAAAGTATAAGAAAAGCTTCAGAGTTTGGATGAGACATTTGGGACTTTATTAATCTCAAACATTATGTTCCATAAATCAGTACTCGAATTGATTCGATACATTGTGAATCTTATCTTGCTTATGAATATTATGTTATTAAATGTTGTGGAATGAAACAAATACTGAATTTCATCATCTGGAGAATACACGGGGAGGTTTTCATGAATACCCTGCTGGAATATGTATATATCTTTTTCTTATATATAGTGGTGCTTATCGCACGTGCCTTAACTAAAGAAAAATGTCTGCTTAATTGATGAATACTATATACGTATTTTCTCCATGTCCAAGTATAGGTTGAAAAAGCGCCGTAAGCTTTTCATCACTCCATAGTATTTGTGAAAATTAATAATGTCTCAAGTCAACGCTAAGCTCCTTTATTTTCCCCATCGTGTTGTTAAGAAAGAAAAAAAAATGTTGACACACTATGCTCCACGTGATTACTAAAAACTGGAATTATCTCAAATATTCTACTGAATAAATAGTTTAGGCGTCTTCACACAGAATATGATAATGTGAATTACTTATACTTATACGGATCAATCGAACATGATGTTTTCTACTGTACGAATGTTTGTCTTTTTTCCTATTTAGCATAATTCGCCTGTCAAATTTGTATGTAATACATTGTTCTGAAAATTGAGTTTTAGATTCCTTTTTTCTCTGCTTACTAAGATATAAAAATCCTGGCATCATACCGTCAAGTAATTTTGAAAAATCGATACAAATATTCAAAATTATGGGTGCACAAATAATTTTGTTGTTGACTGTATATATATATATATATATATATATATATATATATATATATAATCTGTGTGTGCTGGTGTGTGTGTGTGTGTGTGCATTGTGGCTATTTCTAGTCTATGATGTTCCTATTAATAGTAACATTAGAGGGGGCGTAGTATTGCATTATTTTGGAACTATCTGTGTTATGGGAAGAGTTTATTACACAAGCAGAGAAAGAGACGCAAATAACAAGAAATTGTCGAACAATGTGGGCGGAAGTCAAGAAGAATATGTTATGATCCTGTAAAAGTTGGTGGCAGTCCATTTGCAGGACGGTCGCAGTGTAGAACCCTAACAAAAATGGGCATAGTGGATACAGCGAAGGTGAGAGCGCTGAAAGACATTACCAATGCAGTTTTAACTGCTTCCAAGTGAATTTGACTTAGGAGATCAGAGCCATGGAAGAACTAAAAAAAAATACTGGGAGGTAAACAGAAAAAAAAACAACTCCCAAACATACTTAGGGAAACGAAGGGGAGGGTTTCAATCTATAAAGAGAAACTATTAATTCAGGGTAGTGAAACTTGAATAGATGGCGGTTGAGAAGTGTTGACGTATGTTGGGGTGGGGCTGGTCAATGTATGGAGGTTTTTTTTCGGTTACCGATTGCCATTTATCCATGCGTATTTACTTTTTTTTTATTTCCATTACCAACCCTAATACTTAGCAATGTAAGATTAGATCGTAGTAATCATAGTTTGATAATTGTTGAGTTGTGATTCTAGTATTAATTCGTTAGATTCATTTTGAATAATATTTAACAGATAGTAAATGTGAATATGTTACTTAACTGAGTAGTTTGGTTTGCTTTATTATTTAGGATGTTTTTAGTTATTTAGGTATTTTTAGTTATTTAGTTTTATTTTGTCCTTACTTAATCGATAGATTAAAAAACTTGTAAGGAATTTCAAATAAACAGTACGAGATAATTTTGTAATGAACGGTTTCGTAAAATTAATGTAAATAGGAAATAGGTTTCATGTGTACGTGTCCGTGCATATGTGTGTGTGTGTGCGTGAGAGAGAGAGAGAGAGAGAGAGAGAGAGAGAATATATTTACTACGTTTATATGTAGAGGCGTGAAAGTGCATACATTTTTTTCTAATTTTTTTGATTAAGAGTACACGTTTAAACTTAAAGATTTATTTATATATTAGTAAGAATAATGAATTTATTTTTTTAGAAACAGTAATACAAGTAGTAAGTAAGGTTTAGTTATTGTATTATGGATTAGTATTTAAAACATAAAAACATTGGATTAAACTATTGTTATGGTCCAATATCCTCGCACCACAGTTATGGTCCATCCGGTACTTAACGACAAGATCAAACCTCTCGATGAAGTCCTGAAATGGTTTCACGTCCCGGTTTTTAGTACCCGAATTTGGCCCTATACGATCTATATCGGTGTCAATGACGGAATTTCAATCCCTCACTAAAACTACCCGACTAGATGTCGTCAAAAACGGCTCGATCTGCCGAAACAAAGCAGGTCGCTCAGAATACATATTGGGCGCATAAACCCCGATAAGACGAATAGCCTTATCCTTTATTTTAACATCCAGCACGCAAAGCCTGCCCGCCGGATCTTCACGCAGCCTTCAGAGAATTGGTCACTAGCCAAGAGACAGCTCTCGAACGACCATCAAAATGTGCTGAATAGAAGGAGAACCCCTTAGACAGAATGCCCTCATTGTCATGAGTAGAAAAGCAGGTCGCTTGTACACGACAAACATTCAATCCGAGACGCTGAAGGTCACGAAGGAGCATCGCCCTGCGAGACTTGGCCCTCTGGACTTGGACATTCAGACTAGGTAACTAGAGAGCCATAATGAAACCGATTAGTGTTGCTCTCCTGCATTGAACATGGAAGGGGAAAGGACACCAACGGCTTCTCCCATCGAGCCTGTTCCCATCTCAGTTTTGATGGTACCGTCGGGAGACAGACCGCCAATGTCCAGAGGGAAATTAATTTTAAAGTTCTATACAGGGAGGGGTAAAAAAAAGAGGGAACCTCCCTGAACAAAATTTTAACACTGTCGTTGTCAAAGCAGGCCATGGGCGGAAACACGAAAATCTTCATTTGCTTCCACAACCATGGCCCAAATTTGTTGTCCAGTTTCACCCCCTCTGATCACAGTTAACACCCTTTTGGCATTGGGGAAATTTTGGAGGTTATCAACGTCTAAGTTGTTTATTTTTCTGAAATTTACTACAGATTTCTTCATTTTTTTTGCAGTATCGAAGGGCTTTGTCCTCTAGTTGTTTGGACACCCGGCACACGACTTCCATGTGTGGAAAATCGGTTTCGGTTTTTTATATGATGTAGTGTCTAAATTTTCGGGGGAAGGGCTTCTTTGCCTTTTGGTAGTTTCAACCTTTTTTGGAGTTGCTGCCGGAGTTTTGATAGGGGATGGTTTGGGGCTAATATTTGCAGTATTGACTTTGGCGGGTGAAACTCTGATTTTTTAATGCTGTCATTTTTTAGGGAGAAGGGGATGAGAATCTTAGGACTGGGGGAGGGGTCACTATATGTTGCTTTGTTGACGAGGAAGACGATGCCGAGGAGTTCAGGCAAGATGTTTTTTCCATTTTGTTTCGAAGAATCTTTAAGTTGGTGCAATGTTTCGGCTTTCGCGAATGAAGGTTCGTATTTTTGTTTTTGCTAACGTAATTTTTCAGAATAGCTGGTCGGGGAGACACCCTTAGTGCTGCTTGAGTGAGTGGGACTGTTTTTGACTGTTCCTGTTGGGGCATCATTGGGACAAGGACCCGCTGCCCGGATCTTCCCTATAGCTTTACCAACAACCTGCCATTCCCCCTTTTCCTCTTCCACAACCGCACTAGCGGCAGGCAAAGGCTTTTCGTGGTGTGGGGGCCGTGAGATGGACCCAACCGGTGGTATTACCACACCGGTCCCGTCTGTTGGTATGCCCATTACAGGCGAGACGGAAACAACTGACTCAGCCGAGGAGGATTTAGGTCGTTGTATGCCAGAACTCCAGAGGCCTTCATCTCTGTGCAGGAGGAGGACAGGTGACCAGACTGTCCTCACTTCAAGAAAGCCAGTCTTCGACCTGTGACTATGATTGGCATCTTCTGACCCTTAACAACCAGGGAGTTGTGGATCGAGGTGAAGGCCTTTTGATACACCATCAATTCAAAACACCATCCCCAGGTCAGACCGTTGGAGGACGCACTGAGCATCTGGCCAAATTTGCACTGATAGGCAGCCAAGTGCTCGCCGAAAATCTGAGCAGGGACTTCATAAACGGAAACATGGGTACTACGCCTGCCTTGATATTCGGTCCTCAGTACTTGATCTTTTGATCCCGAGTGCTCACCTCTTCACAGGCGGCAGGTGTGGGTAATAGTATGCCTCACATAAAGAAGCCTTTGCCTTTAATGACTCTCAGCGGTTTAATCCCTAGGGACGTCAATGACTTTATGACGGTGTCTTTTGTGGAGCGACAAATTTTGCGCGAACTCTTGTCCACAACAAAAACCAACACAATTCTTTTTTTCAAACTTCTGCAGTTCGTCAAGATTTGTAACAAGATGGGCGTAGTTTTTAGCTTTCTCAAGGAACTCTATAATGTCGATGCTGCATTTAGGTGGGGACGACCAGCAAGAGGGAGTCTCCCCGACCGCTACTTTGTCATCTTTGTTCGTATTATCTGTTGTCAGGTCATTTCTTGAAGAAGATTCTTTGCTTGATTCAGCTTCCATATTGTTTTCCTTGGTTTGGATATGTTGGTTTGATTCGGCTTACTTATTTTCAGTTGGAATAAGAGAATTTTCCGCCAAATTCCTTTCTTTTTTGACCATTGTCGGCCACCATACCTGTTGACCATTCATTATCTACTTCTGTATTTTTAATTTCTTTCGATTCATCGGGTGGCTCAGTCTTTTTTTCCTAGTCCCAAATAATTTTTTTACGTTCTTCTTGTCACCCATTTTTTAATATGCTTAAAAACTTTTTTTATATTGTTTTTCTTTTTACAAAAATAAAGTATTAAGGACATAAAAAGATAAATTACTAAAACAAATATAATAAATCAGTTAGACGTACTAAAGACAAAACTTTACGCAAAATACAGACAAGAATAAAACGTTGAACTTCAAATAAAAGACGGTCAAAAATTAATATACACGACTGTTACTAAATATTTTTAAAATGATTATACAACAAATTTAAGCGTATGAAAAGGAATAAAAATACACAAATAAATTAAAACAACAATAAATAATACAGTAATAGGACGAGAACACGAAAGAAAATACAGAACTAATACGAAACTAACAAATGACAAAACAAAGATGGCCGCTAAACGAAGGAGACGAACAAATTAGACAAAAATTACAAATACAAGAAAATTAAAGCAAATATGTACAGAAAATATTTCACAAGTACAACACAGAAAACGTAACGGATATTTAAAAGGGGAAAACATAGAACGAAAAACAAAGAATAACAAAGAAAGATATAACACGTGATAACGTAAACAATGAAAGAAAAAAGTCTGACGTAAAAGAAAACAGATAAACTTTAGCAGGGGAATATAAAAAATTAAATGGGAAACGGAAAATATAAAATATTAATTTTAAAAAAAATCAAAAAGCTAATAATAAAAGAAAGAGGGAAGGGAAAAAAAAGAAAAATGGGGATGGGTAAGAAATGGAAAAGAAAAAATCATAAACTTTTAAAAAATCAGTCAGTTCAAAATTGAAAACGTAAGAAGTAAAATAAAAAACAGTCTTAACAGAATGAAATGGAGATCAGTAAATAATCCAGGTAATAATATCGCAAATACGACGTGGCAAAAAAACGTTCAGTAATAAGTCCTATTCTCATTACACCATTCATTCATTATACTTCTTGAGAAGCGCAGTATTTACAGTGTCAGGAGGAGTTCATTATCGTTATAGTAAGTTCCCATAACACCCCCCTTCCAAAACTTTTGCTTCTCAGGGGTCTTTAGTATTTTTTCCTCTTTGGATTTATTATCAACTGTTCTGTGACCTTTCTTTTCCTGGTCGATTTTCGTGATTCAGACATTGTTTGCGGCCTTTGCATATCAAATGTGTCGAATATTGTATCCATCACTTCTTCCTGAGGTGGACCGTTAGAATCATCTAACAGCCTCTTTCTTATTTAATTTTCATGTCTTTTATGTGAGAATTTCGGGTCCTATACTATGTAAACCATGTTCCCGATTCTTTTTTCAATTGTAACTTGCTTCCAGTAGGACATATTGTTTTTATACATCCTCAAAAAATTTTCTCTCCTGGGTTAAATTTACTTTTTGGCACGCACGACATTGGTATTTAAGTTGTTTGTTTTGGTAGCAATTCGTCAATCTGATCTGATTTTTCGGGCTAACATCATATCTGCGGGCGATAATGCCGATGGCGTAGCACTGTTTGGTGCAATTCGATATACTTTTCTGTTGGCACGTCATATGCTTTCCTTAACGCTCATTTGAGTGTGCCTACAAATCTCTCCGCTTGCCCGTTTGATCTTGGGTGATATGGCGGGGATTTTGTTATGTTTAACTTTCACAAAATTCTTGAAAGTCCGCAGATGTGAATTGTGTCCCATTGTCAGTGACTACACAATCAAGCACCCCGAAGCGATCAAACAGCTTGTGGAGGCAATTTATGGTAGTTTCAGAAGTAGGTTTCTGCAACGAACCACTTCTGGCCATTTGCTATAACTCTCTACTATTATCAAATAGTAGAAACCATCTATTGGACCTGCGACATCTATATCGATTCTTGACCACGGTCGATCTGTCTCTGGCCATGGATTATGGATGATCGGCGGTGCTTTCGCTGCTAAGGAACAACCGTTGCATTTTCCCACCATCTGTGTAATGTCTTGATCCATGTTTTGCCAATATACATAACTTCGCATTAACGATTTCATTCTATTCTTTCCTGGATGGCCCATATGGAAGTCCTTTAAGATTCACCTTTGTAGTGTTTTTGGAATTACTACCCTTTCGTTATATAGTAGAACATTGTCACATGACGAAAAACTGTCTGATACATTTTTATTTTTTTCTGCAATTTTTGTTTTTGTTTCTTTTATGCATTCATCATTTTCTGCTTCATTTCTTATCTCTTCTAGTGTGACGGGGAGGCTTCGAACTGTACTACATAGTGATGTCCTGATATCTTCTTCATGTCGTAGGCCTGCAATTACGGAATCTTCCAATGGATCCGTTTTCTTAGCTATTAGTCTCGAGAGAACATCTGCATGTCCAATTTTGTTCGTGGGAAGATACTCCAATTTGAAATTGTACTTCAGTAAATTTTGTACCCCATTTTAGTAACATATTTGCAGTGTAAACAGGTAGACCTTCCTTTGATCCGAATATTGTTAATATCATCTTGTGTTCCGTCTGAAGAATAAAAAAAATATACCGTAAATATATCTAAGAAATCTTGTAACTGCAAAAATAATTCCAAGCACTTCTTTTTCGATTTGTGAGTATTTTTTCTCTGCTGCTAGTAAAGTTCTTGAAGCATGCCCGATGGGTCTGGTTCCGAATCCGTCATTTTATGCAGTATACATGGCCCGACTCCATAGGCACTCGCGTCACTTGCGACTATTGTTTCTAATTTCGGGTCATAGTGCGGTAAAAATAGATCCGCGGTTAGCGTCTAAATTATTTTCTCAAACGTTTTCTAGCATTCATCTGTCCACTCCCAAACTTTTTCCTTCTTCAACAGTTCGTTTAGGGGTGCGCTTAATTTATGCATGTTTGGAATGAATTCTTGGTAATAATTCACTAAGCCTACGAAGCTTTGTAATTCAGCAACGTTTTTTGAAGCTGGCATTTTTTTTTTATTGCTGTAGCCCTTTCTGTGTCTGGTCGTCTTCCTTCTTCATCGATGATATGTCCCAGATATTTTATTTCCTTCATAAAGGAATCTCACTTGTTTTCTTTTACCTTGAAACCATAGTTGTGTATTCTTCTAAAAACCTCTTGAACGTGTTCAAAGTGTTGCTCAATGTTTTTGCTATTTACCTGTATGTCATCCAGGTATGCAATTGTGAAATCAAGTCTGCCTTGCATATTATCCATTATCTGTTGAAATACTGCCGGCGCGAACTTAATTCTGAATGGTAATTGTAGGTACCCTTCGCTCAAGTCTATTTTTGAGAAAAAATGTCCTCCGTTTAGTTTTGTGAAAACTTCTTCTGGACTGGGTCGAGGATAGTGGTAATCCTTAATCGCTTCTTTTAATCCCGTTGAGAAATCAGCGCATACTCGTATCTTCTCCGATTTCTTTTTGACGTAAACCGTAGGTGCGGTTCATTGACTATATTCCACTTTAATGAAATATACCGATTTTTTCGAGTCTATCCAAAAGGTACGTTCCTTTTCTTCTTGAACATAGGTTGTACATTTTTTATTACTATATTTGCTGCCATTTTTTGCACCTCCCGAGGCCGGCTGAAAATACTTCGGGGAAACTCTATTTTAGATACGCCTTTAATCTATCTGCCTCAGTCGATAATCTTTTCACGTTTTGGCAGTACGTACTTATTGGTAAATCCCAGCGGTCGATCTTCTGCATCCAGTCCGTTCCAAATAAATTTTCTGCATTTCTTAGCACATACATTTTTATGTTTTTGGTCATTCCATTGAATGTGACATCTGTAATAATTTCTCCTTCAAATTTTATTTTTCTTCCATTTACCGACATAGCAATTTTATAGGTTCTTCATGGTCTGTTTGTTCAATTTTTTCCATGTTGTACGTTAACAATAGTTAAATCCGATCCGGAATCTAATTGTAGTCTGACTTTTCTGTTTAAGATTTCTACTCGCACGTATTTTCGTATGTTTGTCTCATCCGCTTGGTCAGTCCTGGTGACTCTTACTCTGCTTTTGCTTTCATTCCTAGTCCAACTATGAGAACTTTTAAAACGGTATGGGCAGTCTTTATACTAATGCAAAATCCCACAGCGATAGCATGGAGTGGGTGGTATTTTTTTCTGATTTTGACTTTTTGAATTATAAAAATTTGTTTGATCTGTTTTTGAGAAGGGAAAATTGGTTTGTTTTGTTTTGTTTTGGGGGATGTGCAAAAACGTGTTTGTCGTTGTACTTCACGTATGTGCGCGATGCCAGGTTCTTCTATATCTTTCGAGTTCTTCTTCACGCTTATACATCTCTAACAGTCTTCAGCGAATTTTTGTAGCGTCAAATCTGGTTCACTCTCCAGATTTGGAAGAATTCTGCGTCTGATCTCCGCGTCTTTCGTCGAAACCAGGCCTTGAAGAAATATTAAACATTTAAAATTGTCCGGGCCGAGTTCAGATAACTTAAAGTCATCAGAGTGTTTATTTACAATGGAAGCGAATGTTATATAGTCTTCGCTGTCCTTTTTTGTTAGATTCAGACATTTCCATCTTTTGTGGAATAGTGAGGTATTTCGGCTAAATAGTTCTGCTAACAGTTTAATGGCTTCCTTGAAAGTTAACTCATTTGTTTTCCTTGGTGGGATGTAGTCTACGAATTTAGTGTGTTCGCTAGATCATAATTTTCTTAGTAGTAGACGTAATTTTCTCGCGTCTGACCAATTCCCGCAATCAAACTCATATAAATCTTCGTACATTCTGAAATAAACTGCGAAGGTTTTGTCTTCGTCTGGTTTATACGTGGAATCTTCGATATAGTATTTTGCGAGAGAACTGTTTCATTTTCGGAATGTTGCCCTTTATTTTTATTACCCGAGGCAATAATCCATGCAGTTCCAGATGCTTCTGTTCGTTTTTCTGTTGCTGCTCAAATTGTATATTCTTGAGTTCCAATATTGTTGCCTTAAAATCTTCCATATTTGCCGTAATTATGTGTAAGTATTTTTTCTTTTAGTTTGGACTTTAGGTCTTTGTTGTCTGTTATTCTGAAATACGGAAAAAAAAACAATTTGTAGAATTTGTGTTTTTATTACTACTGTAAAGTTGGTATCCAAAAAGAAAAAATTCCCTTTTTTTCTTATGTTCGCGTAGAACTTGTTTGTTTGTTTGTTTGTTTTTTTCTCACTACCCACGTCGCCTCTGTTATAGACTACCGATAGCAAAAAGTTTTTGCAGATTCTCCGCGTAGAGCTTGTTTCTTGAGTATAATTTTTTTTAGGTTCTCCGCGTAGAATTCGTTTCTTCAGTTCCTCGTGGCCACTGTTATGGCGACGGATAGCAAAAGTAGTTTGTCCTCCGCGTAGAATTCCTTTCTCCAGTTCTTAATCGTCACTGTTATGGCCGACGGATAGCAAAAGTAGTTTGTCCTCCGCGTAGAATTCGTTTCTTCAGGTCCTCGTGGCCACTGTTATGGCGACGGATAGCAAAAAAAGTTTTTCCTCCGCGTAGAATTCGTTTCTTCAGTTCCTCGTCGCCTCTGTTATTGCGACGTATAGAAAAAAGGTTCGTTTCTTCAGATGATAGCAAAACAAGTTTGTCCTCCGCGTAAAATTCGTTTCTTCAGTTCCTCATCTCCACTGTTATGGCCCAATATCCTCGCACCACAGTTATGGTCCTAGGTTAGAACCAAGGAAGAACAACACGAACACAAGAGTACAATAAACAAAGATATATTACAACAGAAATATAGTACAAGAAGTTGAAGTTGTTAGTAATGACTGTCCGTCTTGTTTAGAGTGAACTAATATTGTCTCGACTCGTTACACCATTCATTCATTGTACCTCTGGACAGGCGGAGTATGTATAGTGTCAGGAAGAGCCCATTATCGTCATAGGTTAGTTCCCATAACAGCTATACAAGAACTATTGCAGCTTACCTCGTTATGAATTCCAAGGAAATAGCTCGAATCAAAACCAAATGGAGCAAAAAGACAACACTATATAGGAAGGAAGGGTGAAAAGACTTTATTTCATTGGCTGACGTTGATTGACGGACAGTTAGACTCCTAGCCATATCTGAATATTTTTTTCCGAGGAGCGTAGCACAACGCTATCAAGAAGGTTGCCTGACCCTTTTGGAATCAAGTCGGGGTTGTTGTCTGAGCCGATATGATGCAAAACCTGAAATCGTCGATGAAGACAGTGCATTACCGAAGACCAATTCAGTTGCACCTCGACTGGTTCTAAATGCAAATTGTTTTTGCCTATATGAAAAAAATATAATAAATATTTATTGTTCTACTATCGGTCGAGAAACCTCTTTTGAATTGATTTTGTAAATGTTAGAATTTATATATTATTTCCGTTCTCATTATCATCGGATACATATATAAAAAATGGGTCGGCTGTCTGTATCGCTCCAGTAAGTACCTGAGTCCTACATCTATCTTCTAATTTTACAGGGGCCAGACCAGATCAAACATAGTTTCCAACTGTCATATTTGGACGGGAGCTGCCCAGACGATACTCTCCAGCCATGTCAAAAAGTGTCTTCGAGCCCATGTGGGTGACAAGTCTAACCTTCAGAGAAGGAACACGCCATACCACTTACATAGTGGCAAAACAAACACATTCCCTCCGCATTCCATGGGTAAGAAGTAAGTTTTACTCGAACAGCTTCTTCCCGTTAACCATTGCCGTGTGCAACCGACTCCTAACTGGATGTTTCTCCGATCACTACAATCTGAACATATTCAATGTTATGGTTAACTGTTATCCTCCATTCCTATATGCACAGCATTTAATAGTTACACTACCAATTTTCTGTTTGAATCAGATTAATTCATTTGGCAGACAGTAGAATCACCAATTGTGTAAGATCACCGAAGTTAAGCTCTGTAGTGCCTGGTTAGTACCGAGATGGGTTATTGCTTGGAAATGTACAGGGATTTCCTATTCCTGTCTTTTTTGTACGAGAATGTAATAAATTCACGTAAAGAAAAATGCTTTTCAGAAAGATCCACGTCCTTCCCCCAAATTTATGGTTTAATTATTAGTATTTTTTTCAGTATATCATCATCTCAAATATGTTTGATAATCTAAAAATTGTTACAGTTTTTTGTATATATTATATGACTAGTGAGCTAATCCAAATGACTTAACTTCCTTTATAGTCTACCAATAGACGGTTAACCAATCAGATGCCGCAGAACATTGTATCCGTCGTGTATAAAGGCGGCCATCTTTGTTTACCCTACAGAAGGACCAGTGCCAACTTGACAGGCGAAGATGATAAAAGGAAGAGCTACGCTCTGCTACGATATCCACTGCGAACCTGAACTACGCTTTCCTACTGTCTCCGAAATATTCACTCTGGATTCTATACTCGAAGACGACCGTCATGAATATATCTAACAAAAATAATTTCTTTCTTTAATCTGCAAAGTGTTCAACTGTGAAAAGCAAATCAGCCAATCAGTCAATTTGAGTTCACTTACAGCCACAATCCTGACATTTTATATTCTCTGACACGTTTTCTGTCATTGTCAGCGGTGATCAGCACAACAGACGTGACATTGTTATCGAATCGTGCGGCAGTGGGCTCCGAAGAATCAGTGAAACGCACCGGTCCTACGATGCACTACAATACCCACTTCTCTTCCCTTACGGAGAAGATGGGTACCATGTTGACATTCCGCAAAATGGGTCCACATTAAAAACAGTGTCTTGCAGGGCTTTCTACGCCTACCTATTAATGGTACATGAGGGTACATTCAATCATCTTCATAGAAGCCGGCAACATTTCCATCAATTCATAGTGGACATGGCTGCTAAGATGGAATCAGAAAGACTCTGTTACATCAGATTGAATCAAGTTGCGCTGCGACTCTTACATTCACCTCCGTGATGCTTTACGAAATGACGCTGATCCACGCAATATAGGCAAAATGTGCATACTACCTGCAACATTCACAGGCAGTCCACGATACATGCACGCGAGCACGCAAGACGCGATGATATACGTTCGGAAATACGACCGATCTGACCTATTCATAACTTTCACGTGTAACCCAAAATGGTATGCAATTGCTAAAGAACTTATGCCAGGGCAATCGGCTACGAACTTCCAGACCTCATTGCGCGCGTTTACCATCTGAAGTTGGGAAAGCTAGTGGATGTGATTACAAAGGGACAGGTTTGGGGGGGGGCTATTTCCGGTCGCATGCAGACTATTGAGTGGCAGAAACGAGGCCTGTCTGACGCACATAATCTAATTTGGCTGTGTGACAAGATTGAGGTCACAGAAATCGATCATCTGATTTCTGCTGAAATGCCTGATCCATCGGCTGACCCTGAATTGTGCGAAATAGTGAAAAACAACATGATTCATGGCTCCTGCGTGTTGCATTACAATTACACCAGCTGTCACAACAGCCATGGCAGTACCCACGAGATTTGCTGAACGAAACCATTACAGGGAGCGATGGTTATCCACTGAACCGGCGAAGGAGTCCCGCTGATGGAGGATTTACAGCCGTGGTAAAGGGCCACCAAGTGGATAACCGATGGCTAGTTCCATACTGTCCCCTGCTAAGAAAAGCGTTCAATCCGCACATGAATGTCGAATATTGCCATTCAGTTCGTTCCATCAAGTATGTATGCAAGTACATCAACAAAGGGACTGATGTTGCAATGTTTGGTATTCGGCAGGAAGGTTCCGTAGACGAAATCCAGGACTTCCTTGCAGGGCGCGTCATTAGCAGCACAAAGTGCCCTTGGCACATATTCAGCTTCCCCATCCACGAACGCCTCCCAGGAATCGTCCAGCTTGCTGTGCGCCTAGAAAACGACGAACTTCGTTATTTTTCTGCGGATACAGCGCTTACCAAAGACACAACGCTTACAGCGTTCTTCAAACTTTATCGACAGGACGAGTTTACTAGGACTCTACTGTACCCAGACGTGACTTCATACTACGTGTGGACAAAAAAGATCACCTGGGCTCGGCTGAAGTGCGGGGCCAACGTCGTGGGCTATCCAGGGTTAAAAAAAGACGCCATTCTCGGAAGGGCATTCGCGATTCCCCCATCGCGACAGCAATGTTTTTACTTGCAACTTCTTTTGCACGAAGTTAGTGGTCCAACGAGCTACAAAACCGTACGGACGGTTAATGGAGTTTTATGTGACACTTTTCCTGAGGCCTGACTCCGTCTCGGCCTTTTGGAAGACGACAGCCAGTGGGATGCCGCAATGGCTGAGGAAGCTCTTTTAAAATTGCCCTCTGCTTTGCGTCACCTCTTCAGCACAATCTTAAAAATGTCCGAATCCAGTGATCCCAAATCACTTTGGGACTAATACAAGGACTTTTTGTCCGAATACGTACTCAGAGGAGCGCAAGTGCTGTGTCCAACAATGGCTCTTATATTCAAAGATGAAATTTTACAACAGGGCGCTTATAATCACTGAGAACCTGTTTGTTGAAATGGGGTTGGGTGAATCTCTCGCCGTTATTGGGCTTCCAACGCCAGATCGTGTGGCTTCCTCCAGTCTCTGAGATTGTTCAGGAGACATCCTACTCTGTTGGGGAGATTAACGCCTATGTCACAACAAATCAGCCAAAAATTCTCATAGACTAAAGGGCCGCTTACGATGCGGTTCTTGCATGCACTAGGCAGGATACAGGATCAGTTTTCTTCCTGGACACGCATGAGCGAAGGGGAAAAACGTTCGTGACAAAACTGCTTCTTGCAGAAAATTGGCGTCATGGCAAAGTGGCGCTAGCAGTAGCGTCTTCAGGCATTGCTGACACATTACTGCCGGGTGGCCGAGCAGTGCACTCAACATTTAAACTTCCGCTTGACCTGATTAAGGCAGAAACAGCTGTATGCCGTATAGCTCATCAATCAGGTCTAGCGGAGGTACTCAGGCGATGTAAGCTCATTTTCTGCGATGAATGCACTGCCACCCCGATGAACTTATGGGAGGTATAACTCTCCTTCTATCCGGTGACTTTCGCCAGACACTCCCTGTTGTACCTAAGGGGACAAGGGCCGACGTTATTCTAGCGTGCTTGAAATCGTCACAAATTTGGCCCACTGTTAGACCATTTCACCTTACCACCAACATGCGTGCACACCTAACTGGTGATGTTGGGTCCGCCGAATTTTCGAATTCATTATGAGCCCTTAGCGAAGTTATTATTCCAGCAGACACTAATGGATTTGTAAACGTCCAAGATTTGTCTACAGTGGTCACAACGCCAGCAACACTCAGGGAATCAGGCGGATTACATTCTCAAATTTCGGGCGTTCTTTATAATTCAACCAGAAATTCCTACGCGACCCAGTTAGAGGTGCCTTGCATAGAATGTCGTGTGACCCCGCCGTGACACAAAAATCGATACAAACCTCCGTGTTGACCATGCTCTCAGCAGTCTATTTTCCACTTCTTTAAACTTTGCTCTTTCTCCAAGGCCGCATCCCAGATCCGTTTTTTTTTTCTTTCAATTTTCGTTATTGTATCATGCCGGAGCCCAATTTTTTAATTGGGTCTCAAACTTTGTGAAAAAAAAGTTTAACTCACAGGTGATACGGATTTTGGTAGTTTTAAGTTGAATGACTCGCCTGCACTATGTGACCAAGTACATTTAAACTTTTCACCTCATTCTGGACTGTGCAGTTGACTTCGCGTTGTTAAACACTTTTGAGCTCTTTTTATTTGAACTTAAAATCTGATCAATGTATAGTTTTCAAAGTACCCGGTTAACAAAACAAGGGCAACAACAACCCCCGCCCAAGTATTATGACCAGTGTCAATATTTCAGGAAACAGGGTTGGGCGTGAAAAAGTATTTGTTGTTAACATTGTTTTTCATTCGATTTTTCCAGTTACAAGTCCTTTTTTAAAGCTGATCTTTTTGTGTTCATTTTGTTTAGTTCATATTTTCTAACAGATTTAATGTTTAGTATAGAGCTTAGAAAAAATTCGCAGTGTGAGATAGGCAAGAAATAAGGCATGTAGCAACATCAGCACGGCAAAGGGCACTCCTTTAAAGGCAAGGAAGGGCAAAAATATTTTAAGTTAAGTGATTGCGATTGCTGTATGAGTCGTACGATTTTTGAATCAAGCACGAGCAACGCCGGGCCATGCTGCTAGTAGTTGTTAAATTTTTTAGGCATTTGCTATACTGTCAATGCTACATTTGCATATATTAATTTATTCAATATATATTTATTTGTCATACGTTAATTATAGTAGCATTACCTAGTAACCGCCACAATTGTTCATTGAATCATTCTTAAACAGTGATCGCAGAGGAAACTCATAATATATTTTTGTACATATCTCTTGTTTTTAAGAGGATAGTGAATAATTGGGCCTTCTTAGTGTAACTACGTACTGGTAAGCTTCATAAAGAGATTACCACTTACGCATCTACTGTAATCAGACTTGGTGAATTCTGATGTGTGTTAGTGCAAATTTGAAAAAGATTAACTGTTCTTATTGAATGGTTTAGTAATCGTAAATCTTTGAGAAGAATAATATTGTTCCAGGTAAATGCGTTCGAAGGAGTAAAAAACATAGGAAACGTACTAGTAATTAAATGTCGTAATATTTAGAAGTTATTCTACCAAAGCACTGCCTGATGATTTAAATATAGATAGAATCAATGTAATTTTTTCAAATATTAGGAATGATAAAATATAAAGGTAGGAGAGGAATTTAATTCCGGGTGTCGTACTTGGAAGTTAACTGATCAGAAAATTTTGATAACAATGTTAAAAAAAAGGAGGTTGGATTTCGTCGCAGACAATTCTTTGAACTTACCTCAGAACCTCGATTTGACTTCTGGTAAATATGACTACTTAAGTGATACTTGCTTACATTTACTAAACGTACAGATTTCCAGTATGAAAAACTCGCTGTTCAACATGGTTATTACAGGAATTTTATCTTCCTTTTCTGAATATGGAAAAAATGAGAGGAAAGTCTCTGAAACAAAATAGGAAAGTGTCTGATTAAATCCTACGTGACAGTCACAATCATCGTTCTCAGAAAATATCTAATTTCACCGTGGTTCAATTCTGAAAATTAGAATATACTTAAAAAAAATAAAACAGAACTGGAAAACTTTTAAACTTACAGAATGCAAAGTTATCATGAAATATGTCTGGTAAAATTACTGCGTTATTTCTAAGAAGCTTTGATTATTTGACCTTGTTGGAATAAACGAATTGAGGAAGAATAGATAGATGTGGACCTATACTATACTTATGCGATAAAAGCTTTTTAAAATATTCTCTATCGACCAATTTATATTTGAAACTATCTTTCTTGTAGGAATCCATGTATCTGCACTCCTTAGAGAACTATGCAAGTACGGTAAGTAATGCATTCTTCCAACGATGGATTAATTAATCTTAGCACAGTCAATTACATATTACATAAAATTACTAGTTCCGATGTATGTTTGCGCAAAATAGAACGGCATAGAATTAAATGGCGTACCTTGTTCTGCTTGCTTAGTTTGTATGTGCTTAATTCATTTTTCGAATGAAGAGATGCAATAACACTGCTGAAATGTTATATGTAATTTACTCCGCTGTCATCATCGCCATTTTAGTGCCCGGCAGCTCATTTTTCAGAATATTCTGACTAATTTGCATATATGAGTTTAATATAGTGCTGAAGTTTTGTGCAAAACCAACCACACTGTTTGGAACTACCGAATACAGAGAACAGATGAACATAGTGTGCCACAATGTTCTCAAACGGCAATCATTATTTTATCGAATGCAGAGTTGTCCCTACAGTGGTTACCAACCACCGCTAAAGAGCTCTTAAAGAAAGGATGAAAAAGTGAAGCATTCATTCATTTACTTGGCGAGAATTAAATTGTTCCTATTCCGTTTCTCATTTCTGTGCGTTTTTCATTTCACCACCCGCACATCCGTGTGTCTGTGTGTGTGTGTTTGTGTATGTGTGTTTGTGTATGTGTGTGTGTGTACACACAAACAAAATATATATGAAAAAGAAAAATATGGTTAAAGATAAAAGGAAAAGTTCTCTTAACCGACGCTGTTATCAAGGCAAATGTAAGTAATTTCTTTTGCAACAAGTATTTATAATTATTTTTTCAATTTAAGAAACGCTCATAATGGAACATTAGGTAAACTGAAATGTCTCGGAAACTTATGGAAGATGCTAAGTGACATAAATTATGTTTATGCACTTAAAATTTACTTTGTTTTTGTATTGGATAAATTCATGTGCCATATATTTTCAAATAACAAAATCTTATGAATTTATCAGTTTTCTTTCAGGTTTTAGCATTTTATAGTGTTGTATGTTGCCTTGGGATAGAGGTCATTCTTTCAGCAATTGAGATATTAGGCAAAAATCCGGGATGGAAATGTTTATTTTATTAAGATTCAATAGCGGTACTCTCGATAATTGTCCGTTTAAGTAAGTTACTTTCTCTTTTAATAAGTGTGCCATTATTTAGATCAAAGTTTTGCTTGAATTTAATTCAATGTATGATTAATGCATTTGATAATATCTATAAACACAAAACGCAAAAACACAAAAATGATAGGATACACAACAATTTATCAAATGCATTTATAATGGATAGAAATATATTCATACCTAAATCATTTGGAAAATTGTTGTGTATGCTATCATTTTAATATAATATCAAATACATTAGGTATATATTAATTTCATTACGCATTTAGATGTTTCGATGACATTAACATTCTTCCTGTTATTCTAATCATGGAATAAAAATTGTAGGCTCTCTTAGTCGAAAGAGAGCGAATCAGAAATATATAGCGAACTTCCTTAATCTGATTAGATACTTCCAATTCAAAATCTTTTGAAAGGTGACTGTATATATTAACCGTTGCTATATTACATAAGTATTGTAGACCTAAGGAATTGTAAGGATTGCAAATAACGGACTGACTCACTGACTCACTCACTTTCACTCTCTCTCTCACGTGTGTGTGTGTGTAAAATATATAATCACAGTGAAATAAATCACTTATTGTATTTCGAAGTTAAATTATCTTCAGTAGTCAACGAACTGCTCGAAAAACAATCCAATGATTACATGTTTTTTTGTCAAGACAGAGGAATTAATTAGAAGAATGAGGTGGAAAGCATACTTCTACCTTCGTGGGAATAACTCAACCGATAAAGAACGCGAAGTTTAAAAGTAAAAAAGTTGCACCATTCAACAAACAGTTATACGAATTTGAAAAAGACCTACTCAACATTATCAATAACATCTCCTTTCAAAAAAAGAAAAGCCACTTCCAAAAACATCTATACCAAATAATTAAAAGCATAAATGATTGTAATAAAATATTAGTTAAGTCTGACAAAACGGGCAACTTCTACAAATTGGCCATTGATGACTACAACAACCTAATTAAGAAAAACTTAACCATGGCTTATAAAAAAGCTTGCAACAACAACATAAATATGATTGACAGCAAAACAGAACAAGTAAAACAACTGAAGGCAAACTGAAATGTTACATAACTCTTAAGGACCATAAGCATGATTTTCTGGAAAGCCCTACTGCTAGGATAATTAACCCTACCCGACCCGACATAGGATAGATCAGCAAAAGAATCCTGGAAAGAATCACTTGCCAAATAAAAAAAAAGCTTGGATTAAAATTATGGATCAATACTAAAGATGTAATCAATTGGTTTAACAATATTGACAATAAACCGAACTGCACCCTGATACAAGTCTATATCGTGGATTACTACCCATTAATTTCGAAGGATCTATTTACGACTGCCCTGGACTTTGCTGCTGTCTATTCTAACCTGACAAAGGAAGAAACAGATATAATCCTCAGCGCAAAAAAATCTGTCCTCGTTCATAATGGGGAACAATGGATAAAAAACAACAATGACCTATTTGACATTACTATGGGATCATTAGATTCTGCAGAGTTTTCTGACCTTGTGGTCTTTTATTGCTGTACAATTTAATCGCTCACCGCGAAATCGATATTAAGGACATCGGGCTGTATAGAGATGACGGGCTCATGGTGGTGAGGAATTCTACTCGTTTTAAAATAGAGAAAATCAGAAAAATTATATTTAGTTAATTTAAAAATCTAAACTTAAAGATAACGGTATGTACCAATTGAAAAGGTTAAACTTCCTCGACGTAACACTAGATTTAGCAAGCAACACATACCAACCCTATAGAAAACCAAATACTAACCCCTTATATATACGCCCGAAGTCAAACCACCCTCCATCCATAATTAAACATATACCCTCAGCAATAGAAATAGAAAATAGAATTAGCATTAACTCCGCTAACAAAGAAATATTCCAACAACACGATAGCTTCTATAACGCTGCCCTAAAAAATAGTGGTTACAAAAATGCAAACATTAACTATAGAAACAATTACACTAGCCAGAAGAAAAAAAAAACAGGAAAAAAATCATTTGGTATACCCCTCCGTGCAACCAAATGGTTAGTATTAAACTAGGACATAAATTCTTAGCCCTAATTGATAAACACTTATCATTGACATAACATAACATTGAGTTTCAGCTGCACTGAAAACCTAGAAAGTATGATAACAAAACATAATAATAAAATCCTGAACAAACACCCATGTCTGAATAGTATTAATAAGAACCCTACACTTAAGTCTGACAATAACAGTGAAAAATTGTGTAATTGTAGAAACCCAGAAGATTGTCCATTAGAAAATAAATGCTGCATCAAATCTGTGGTATACCAATGTACTATCTCATCCACTGAGAGTCCTGATACTAATATGATATACATTGGGTCTACGAAGAATGATTTTAAAGCTAGATGGATGCAGCATAAGTGCTCTTTCAACAATATAAAATAAAAGAAATCAGACTTCTGTATCTAAATATTTTTGGCATCTGAAGGAAATAAATAGGACTCCTAAGGTAAAATGGAAAATTATAAACAGGACTAGAATTTGTAAAACTTGGAATGACCCATGCCCTTTGTGCCTCCATGAGAAACTGCACATTATCAAGTTTCTAAATAATAAAAATCTATTAAACAATAGAAACGAGTTAACGGTTTTTTGCTGACATCATCAAATTTACGCATTGAATATTTTAGCTTAAAACTAACATACAATAAATTAAATTTATAATCCATTGCACAAATAAAATGTTTTAACACCTTACAAAAAATGATAGACCTTTATGAAGTCGTCAAATAACAAATGCTAGGAATGTTTTTATATACGCAAAACCCTTTCATAAAGAAATAAAATAAAAATAAATAAACCTCCATAGACAAGTAAACCTGACTGATTGAAAACATCTTCCGCTTTAAATTCAGACACCCCCACCTTACCCTGACTTGACATCTATGAAAGTAACTCTATGTTGATACATATCATTAGCAGACAACACACCTACCTATTTTAAAAATTTACCATGGCTGTCACCAAGGGAATTTTTGATTTCAATTGTAAATATACTATTAAAACACGTAAATTTCAGAAATAAGTTATTCCAAAAAAAATTTAGCTACAAGATGATACAGAGCTCACTTTAACCCCATTTAATTCTATTAATTATATTGAAGTTTTCGGCTCTTGTTTTTTAAACATGAGACCTCTTATGTAGCGTGTTGGAATCATATTGTTATATATATATATATATATATATATATATATATATATATATATATATATATATATATATATATATATATTAGGTTCCTACAAAAATTCGCTAAAAAATCAGTATAGCATAATGATAACAGGCCCAAAACTTGATAAAAGCAAAGTTTTTGATTAAAATGTTTATCGTATCCTTAAGAGAGAAGAACAAAGTATTTTTTAAATATTTTTAATAACTTTTTTCTCTTTCTAACACGTTATAAATTTGGGTCAAAAATGACGTTTTATTTAGTTTTTTTTTTTTTTTTCAATCGTACTTGTGGTCATCGCCATTTTTAGTGTAGCAATTTCGGGGGAAAACCCATTAATTTTTAAATTATTGCAAAAATCATATAATTGTCTAATTTAAATGATACTTTCAGAACTTATTCAAATATGAATGAATTTATTTATGAATTTTTTTGTTTTTAGAAAAACTTGTTAAAATATATATATATTTTTTTACATCTGTTACCACCCCGAAAATTAACTTTATGAAATTTTATAGAATTTCAAAAAGTTTGCAAATTTCTTTTTTTTTCTTTCTTGTAAGCAGGACACCTTGGAGAGATTAAATAACCAATTTTGTTTTTTAAAACTAATGCCATTTTTTAAAAAAAATCTCCTCCAAATCGTAACAATAAAAATCGCAATAAACTATCCAATTATCAAATTAGATAAGATTTTATTTGCTTTTATAAATAATATACATTAAGGACATTATTATATGAAGAAAAAAATAATTCGATGAATAAAGAATTTTTACAATAATTGATTGCATTTTACTTTTATTTTTTTTCATTTTTCTTTAATTTTCAAAAAAGTTTTAAAATTCTTTCATGCAGCGCATTTCGTCGGTTATTAGGTTTTTAAGTGAAGACTATATTTAATAAGCGAAAATTAAAAGCTTATACAAATAACGCTACCAAATCTTTTTACCATAATAAAAGTTTTTTTTTTTTTTCTGCGTCAAGATGTTGATTTTTTTCTTGGTATGGTGTCTCGGAAGTGAAATTATGGTTAAAAGGTCAGGTGTTTGAAGGCTTGTCCCCCCCCTTGGAGAAAGTCCCTTACCATAAATAAAATAAGTGGACAATTATCTAAGTAATAAAAATTTAAGTACTTTAAAAAATGTAATCAATAAAATAACTTTACCGATTCATAAACATCAAAATATAATAAAGAATAAATTGAAAAATTAGGATCTTAAAAAATATAAATATTAAATACTATAAATTTTAAAGTATTGTTTTTTTCTCTATCATTTGTGATAACAGATAATTTTTTTATTAATTATAGCTCAGTTATTAAATTAAAAAGTTATTTAGATAATATTAATAAAATTATATTTCATTTGTAAAAATGTAATAACTGAGTGAGCTAGATGTTAATTAATAATTTTTATTATTAATTATAATTAATAATTTAATATAAATTGTGACGTCGTCCCCTGGTCGTAGCGCCAACCGTGTCGTTGTATCCCAGTCTACCACAGCACCAACGGTGACGTCCTACTTTGATTCCCAGTCTGCCTACCCACGTTGTGATTTGATCTAGGCGGAGGAAATCAATCAGTCATCGGGGCGGTACTGCAAACCGAGTCCAACGTGGGTGATACCACAAAAATACGCATGAAAGGCAATAAAATGAAAACTCAAAAGTTCAAAGTATCAAAGAAAAAGGTAACAAACTTTATGTCTAGTTGTTCGATACATAGGACTGCATCTATCTCCTGACCCGTTCTATGGATTGTGGCACGTCGTTTTCCACTAGGCAAGTTTTAACACTTCAAGTCATCTGCTCTTTAAGAAATTGGTGTTTCGGTGGGTCTTTGGACGAAAGTCAAAAGAAAAACTTATTTCGGTGATCTGGATCTAATAAAATAATTGTTCTTGGTTAGAAGATGTGGTCCGGAAAATGTGCGGGAATCTGGTCAGCTATCTGCGAGGCTTGCCTTAACCGAAGAATGCTGGAACTCGACTCTCGGAAAATGCTGGGACTCGACTCTCGGAATTGCTCGTTGTGGCTTCGTTTATATGGGCGCCGACCAAAACCGGGGTGGGTTTGTCGGCGCTGGGGGGGTTCCTCGATAATTCTAAATACATATCCACCTCTCTGGTTAGGAATTTCCACCTTTTTCCATTTTTGGGAACCTTCTCATCATACTTCAGAGGGGCGTGAACTTCCCTCCCCACATCTTCGTGGCAACCTCTCTTACTCATCCTCCAGATGGGCGGCAACAGCCTCCCTCGTGCATCACGTGATCACAACTCGACCAATGATGTCTCAGTCGGGCGTGGACGAATCTGCGGCTTGTTTCAGAAAAAAAAATATATTGCTAAAAAAAAAAAAATTATCTCTCTTTTTCTTTCCTTTTTCTTCCCCTTAATGGTTTATCATTTCTCCAGCCGCGAACGGGACAATATGACAATGGCGGTCATAACTCTTGTTCTACACGTGGTTTACTTCAAGTATTTTATCGCTAATTATCAGAATGTGTGGTCCTCATTTATGTGTGGTCAAAACATTTATTTTCTTTCGGCACAATTCCTGATAACAAAATTTTATTATCGCAGGCCAAGGATGCTCGTGGGTGTTTTTTTTAATTTTCCATATCTGTCCAAGTCTTTTTAGTTGTATGGTTTTCGTCACTTAACGAAACAACATTTTCATTTGAATTTTTCTTTCTCTTTCTCTGGCCAGCCGGCCTGTAGCTGATAATAAGATGTCTTCCGTACCAATTGTTTGTTTTCATATCTTTAGATAACACGGCCGATGCCAAAACATATCTGATTCTTTCCTTCTTTCCTTTTCTTTTCATTCAGAATTTCCCTGTCATTGTAATGACACTCCTTCGCCATTTGTTACTTATCAAAATATCCTTTTATCCATTGTCTCTTAGCTGTGTGTGTGTTCTTGCTTAACACTCACGATTCGGTTCTTAGCCTCTCCTTTTCTTCCACTCTTTCCTTTTCTCTTTCTGCCTCGTTAAATGGTGCCACAAATATTAATATAATAATTAATAATATAATTTATAATTAATATAAAAATTAATAATTATACATCTCAGTTATTTTATTAAAAATGTAATATCTGATAATATAGTAATTAATAAAATTATTTATCATAATTAGCTACCATTATAAAGGTAACTACACAAATTTAAAACATTTCATAGTATTTTATTTTTAAATTATTATAATAAAGCATCATCAAAATTACAGTTAAAAGAATCAGTAAAATATTAGATAATTGCTTAAAACATTTTAAATTTTAAACATTACTTAGTAGTTAAAAAAACAGCCAACCATCCTTAGTATTAGAAAAGTTGTATCAGCTCTGGTCCACCATTCTTAACCTGTCAACACATGCGGCCATCAAATTATCGATGGAGACTTGAGAAAACCAAGTCTCCGTGGTGAAGAAATGCTTCTCTAGAAAATTTCATGGTGTAAGTAAGTGATGTTTGTTTTAAAACAGATTAATTAAACTTTAAATCTGCTAATTTTACGAAAGTAGCCTTTCAAAAAAATCTATGTTATTTTAGGCGGTTTTTTTAAAACAAAAAATTATTTTTGTTTACATTTCTCTAAAAAAAGTTAAACTTGGCCACTTCGATTAGCTTTTCAGAAGAATCTCTTAAACTCATTATAATTTCTAGTTGAAATAAAGTACAGTGTTTTGTTTTCTGTAATTAGAATATGTAATCTTTAAGCTTTCAATTGAATCTGGGGGAAAGCTTCAAAAATGTTTATTTATGAAAAATACCTTTTAAACCTTGGGTATACCGAATTATTGGAGGTACCTAGTATATATATATATATATATATATATATATATATATATATATATATATATGTATGTGTGTGTGTATATGTATGTATGTATGTATGTATGTATGTATATGAATTTGCATCCCTACTTTAAATCGTCACTTGCCAGACAGCCATAGACCATCAGAAACAATTGAAGATTGAAGAAATCTCCAGATCCTTCCTCACCCCAGTCATGCACCTATATTCTTGAAATACCATCTACCCACCACCCATACACACAACTAGAATAATTCACCAGCATCACAAGCTCTCTATCGGTCATAGTCAACTAACTAACCCTTCCAGCTCCAAGTAAATTATTCAACCTGGCCACCAATCAGCGGGCTGTTATTTGTCCGAACGTGGCTAATAAGACAATGCCGGCCGATGCTGATTTACTGGCGTCGACCCTTTTGCTAACTACCACCGTTTTGGCAGTCTCAATCACAGCCTGTCAAATTGGATTCTCCCTCTTCATGAACCGATTCCAGTCGCGCCCCTTTTATTCTGTCGTAAATCATACGTTTCAAAACGTCCGATTACCTACCCTATGACTCGACACGACTTTCATTTATTTCTCTATATAAAAGAATCGGATAAGCTATTATTCTGATCTGATCTTTCTTTTCTTTTCCTTTAGAGTTTTATATTTGGATTTGTGCGGAATAATATATATATATATATATATATATATATATATATATATATATATATATATATATATATATATATATATGAGAGAGAGAGTGTATGCTCAATGTCGTTAATATAAAGTGCTATAAATATAAATACTGCGGTACTCCCTTCCCATTTGTAGAAAGTGACTTCATCGTGTGATATAAAGATGTATTGTGTCTGCACCAGTGGCAACTTGGTTATGCGGACAGCAGTTACCTACTTTATTTCTTGTAGCTGACTTATTCATGCCTATAAATCGGTATAAATATATTTCCGAGTTGGAAACGGACCTTGGTTTTACTTGGGAAACATTAACAAGTAAATATCGGAAATTGTGAATTCTGAGACGTATAATCATCCAGTATAAACTGTGATCATCCTCAATCCAAGATTAGATTATCGCGAATTAAAAAGGTCTATATTCACAGAAAATGTTGGAATATTAATTAAAATCTAACTTAATGTTGTTGATGTTGAATCAGTTAATTAAATGCACGATATAGCATGCATGTCATATTATGGTGATCCGTATTTGTCGAATTATGACTTTTATTTATCGAAGAGCTCCTTGAAATTTACCTGCATGAGAGAAATTCATCAATGAACCGCTAGAGCTTAGGGCTGTGTAAAAGGAAGATAATTTTCCACAATCCCAGACTGACAGTCATTTACAGGTATGTAGATGAGCCTAGGAGGCTATAATCTGTTAGATTGTTGTGCAACAAAGAAGTATCTGTTTAATGGGATGTCATTTTGGATTTTGCAAAGACACTAGTGAACCAAGTGCCAAGGCGACATAAAATGTATAAATTGTAATGAGAAAAACCCCACCCGACATGCATACACTTGTATAAAGCTTTGAAAAAAATAAATGAAATATTTGAATTCATATATAATATTTAATACAACTTTATCTGAAGCCAGGAAAATTGTTGATAAACATAAGACAAACTATTCCAATAGATCATGGAACTAGAAACCAACAACAAAATGGCGTTAAATATGATATCCGCAGTTAGAAGCATTAACGATGATTAATGACACGGAAAATGCAACGATTTACACCGCAAGCGATATTAAATCTACTATACGCAATCAAAATATAGTAAAATTCCAACTCGATAAACATAGAAATTAAAAGACACTAAAAGAAGGCGTGACCAATGGTCTTGACTTCCTCCATACAGCGACGATAGTTTGAATATTTCTCCAAGCATGCTGAACAAAGTCTCTTGCCTACCGAGAGGGCTTCACGGATCACCAGCCAGGTTAGTGATGCTTCATCGTTATTGAGGCATTTCAACCCAGGAGACCAAGGCCATATCGAGCGAGCCTCCTGCTTCGTAAGACCGAGCTCGCCAATTAGACCATCTTGAACGCCCCCTCTAACTAACACTTGATACAATGACTTGCGAGACAACGCCTGGGCGTTACAGAGGCCATCCAAAGCCCGAAAGAGGAGCTTCAGAGTACGACGACATTCGCTGTAGAAGGAGCACTCGGCTCGGCGTCTACGGCCGGCCTCCTCCTCGCACGAGCGCACACTTCTCAGGGATGGGAAATGTTTACAAACTTCTTCTTTCCAGAAAGCGCCCACCTCATCCGATCCGCGACACATTCGGTCTAGAAAGGTGATGCGCAGCATATGTTGACGAATCTCAATGCTAGGCATACCCAGACCGCCCTCAGACGGATGAAAGCAACAGATCTCGCGAGATACCATAGGGGCCATGTCTCTCCACAAGAAAGAGAACAAGACCCGTACTAATAACATTAGTCTGGCATACGGGAGTGGAAGTACAGAGAGTCAGTACAGGAGAATCGGATAGATGTGTGAAACACATACTTCCGCCCTTCCCTTCAGGGAAAGTCTCATCCGAGACCACAGATTAAATGCGACCTCGGCTTTCCCTTGCAAATGACTAATTCATTTCCAACTGGAGATCACGACCGATCGATACGCCGAGTATCTTGATCAGCCCATCCGTCCTGAGGAAAGGTCCGGGAAGAGAAACTCCCTTCCACGCACCCAACCGCAAGCCAACAGATTTATCGCGGTTGATCTTGACCCCTGTCACCATCTCATACCCACTGATCTCCTTGTTCAATCTCGGCTCTACTCGACACAAGGAACCGAAACGTCGTCAGCATAGGCCGAATACCTGGCCTTAGAAAGAATGTCCTCACGGTCATGAGAAGAAAACCGGGTCTCTTGCACACAACACACGTTCACCCCGAGGCGCTGAAGGTCATGAAAGAGCCTCGCCCTCAGGCCCCGGACATTTACACCAGCTAACCAGAGCGCCATCATGAAAACAGATTAGGGTTGTACTACTGGTTTAAACATAGTCGGTGTTAGGATACCAACAGCCTCTCCCATAGACCCATGGCCCATCTCAGTCTTGGGAGATACCGCCGATATCCCAGGGAAATGTCAGTTTTAGGGCCCTATACAATTGATTTAATTTTTTAATTGATCATTTTCAATGATCGCTATGGGTAAAGCCATTTTATATGCATTGATGGCCTCGTCTATCATTGCCCAAATCTACTTTGCACTGGACACTGACCTTATCACTGTCAAGACCCTCTGTGCATTTGGAAAGTTTTGCTGTACATCTATGTCCGCAAACTGCTTAATGGATAGCAAGTATTTCAGGTGTTTTACCCTGTTCCCATAATCCCGGGCTCTCTCGGCCTGGGCTGGGGAAATATGACAAACCTCCTCTCCCGTGTTAAAAATCAGACTTTTCTTTTTTTTCTTTTTGCTCCTGCGTGGAACTGCTTCGACGCTTTGAAGCGGGAGGTGGCATATCCGATTTTTTAACGGGTGATTGACTGGGGGTATGCAGAGGAGTAGATTTTTGTTTAACGGGGGAGGGATGGTGATATCAAGGGGAAGGTTGTTTTGCCGGTGAAGGGGTGGGCCGAGCAGAGGACGTTGAAGGGATAGGATATGGATGTTTTCGTTTTGCATCCAATTGCTTTTTCAGCTCTTTAATTTTTTCCGTCTTTTCGAAGCCAGGATCTAATTTCCTTTGTTTTTCCTAAAAGGTCAGTTGAGAGGCTGGGGCATCGCCCTTAACGTTGCCAGAGGGAGTGGGGCTGTAAGTGCCTTTCTTCCTTGGGGCTTCAGGGGACTGAGGACCCGCTGTCCGGCGCTTCCCTCTGGCCTTACCAGCAAACAGCCATTCCCCCTCCCCCTCCCCCTCTCCACAACTGAACTAGCAGCGGGCGAAGGCTCTTTGGGGAATGTGGCTTTTGATGTCACACCAACCGGAGGATTAACCGACCCGGTCCCGGAAGCTGGTACGCCCATTACATGCGAGGCGGAAGGTACAGACGCAGTCAGAGAGGGATCTTGGTCTACTGGAGCTTGATTACCAGAGGCCTTCTTCTCTGGGCAGGAGGAGGAGAGATGACCAGTCACTCCAGACCTCCAGCATTCCGGTCTTCGGCCCGTTACAATGACCGGTAACAACAAGCTTCCAACATCCAGACAGTTGTATGTGGGTATATGTGTATATATAAATTGTTGAAATTTTACTTATTTAGTTCTTAAATTCTAATTTATATGTATGTATTTGTATGTATTTGTATGTATGTCGGTATATATATATATATATATATATATATATATATATATATATATATATATATATATATATATATGTGTGTGTGTGTGTGTGTGTGTGTGTGTATGTGTGTGTATATGCATGTATGTATGTATGTACTTGGCTACGGGTATATGTAGGTATATATTTAGGGGTCTGTGTATTGGTATATGTATGTATATGTATGGATATGTGTGTATATGTATATATTCATGTATACGTATGTGGGTGTAGGTATATATAGATGGATATATATGCAGGGATGTGTGTATATGTATATATATATGTATATATATATATGTATATGTATATGTATGTGTGTGGGTGTGCGTATGTTTTGGTATATATGTACCCATATATATGTATGTGTATGTATGTATGTTTATATATATGTGTGTATGTGTGTATAGATGTGCGTGTATATGTGCATGTGTGTATAGCTAGAGGGATAGATACAGGGATACATTGTTTTTTTGTTTAATTGTATAGAAATGTAAGGATTTATGTATATATGTTTATGCGCATGTATGCGTATGTTCATATGTACAAGTGTGTGTAAATGTTAAAGGAGTGGATGCCTATGGATGTATGTGTGTATATGTAGGTATATGTGTGTGTACATTTTTGTATATATATATATATATATATATATATATGTGTGTGTTTGTGTGTGTGTATATCTGTTTTTTGTATGTGTGTGTATGTAGATATGTGTATGTGGGTGCATGTGTATTTATGTATATGTATGTGGAAAATGTGTGTATAGGGTATAGGTGGATATACGTGTATATATGTGTGCGTATGTATATATATGTATATGTATGTGTATGTGTGTATGTATTTATATGTGTATGTGTGTGTACATGTATATGTATGTGTGTATGTGTATATATATATATATGTATTTATGTGTGTGTGTAGTATATACATGTATGTTTGTGTGTAGATGTTTGTGTATATGTATGTATGTGTGTATATATATATATATATATATATATGTGTGTGTGTCTATGTATATATGTATATATATATGGATGTATGTGTGTGTGTACATGTATATGTATGTATGTGTGTATGTATATATATATATATATATATATATATATATATACACATGTATATATATATATATATGGAGGTGTGTGTGTATGTGTATGTGTGTATATATGTAGGTGTAATTATTTGTATATCATATGCGCGGTAATTATTAGAAAGCGCTTAGTATCAGAGATATTGAATCAGATATATGTATAAGTGTGTGTGTGTATGTATATGTATGTGTGTATGTATGTGTGAATATGTGGCTATATGTGTATGTGTACATGGATATATGTATGTGTGTATGTAGGTACACGGCGATGTGTATGTATATACGTGTATATGTTATTGTGTATGTGTGGATTTGCATGCGTTTTGAACATAAAAATATAGGTCCTCGTCATATTTA
>OZ010574.1:144736255-144741255 GCA_963932145.1 Acanthosepion lycidas
GTGTATACAAAAATAAACGTCAATTTGAACACAGAGAAAATTTAAATGTTTGCATTAAACAGAATTGGAAGTGAATTACTTCTGAAAGTCCCAGAAAACTTCGTGATTCAATGCAAAAACCGTGTGTTGAATTCATACATTTGAAATAGAATAAATTCAAATAGTGGATAGTGCTGTTAAAAACCAATATTCAAAACGGTCTCATGATAATTTATACCACCGAAGGCACATTTTCTTTAAGCTATATTCCTTAATAAATTTATTTTGTGGAAAGTTGATAGAAAAACGTATAGTAATACCATCGGAACTAGTTACAAAAATCAATATTTCAGAAGGATTGGTGCAGTAATAAGAAACTAATTAATAAATTCATGGATTGTTGATAATAAATTCCACCAATGTAAACACACACACACACACACATGTTGACTCCGAAATTCACTTATATTTATATTAGATTACATTCGTAAATATAGATGTATATATGTGTATATATATATATATATATATATATATATATATATATATATATATATATATATATATATATATGAAAATATATAAATATAAAAATATGCATGTAGGTATATGAAAATATATATATATATATATATATATATATATATATATATAAACATATAAATATATACACAAATGTATAAATATAAATATAATATATATATAATATAAACAATATATATATATACATAAATGTCTATATATATGTTTGCATATAAATCTTATATATATATATATATATATATATATATATATATATATGTAAATAAATATATATATATATATATATACATATAAATATATATATATATATATATATATATATACATACAAATATATTTATAAATATATAAATATACCTATAAAAATATATATATCAATATATATATAATATATATATATATATGTAAATATATATATATATATATATAAAGAAATATAAATATTTGACGTCTTCCCCTGGTCGCAGCGCCAACCATGTCGTTCTATCCTAGTCTACCACGGCACCAACTGTGACGTCCCTAAACAGCACCAATTGTGACGTCCCCGCCGCGGCGCCAGCCGTTCGCTCCTCGCTGCTCCGTTCGGGTGTCTCTGCTCCAAATGTGGCGTTTTAACCTTTTGGTGATTCGGGTGGGAATCTGTTTAGATTTGATATCAGCCTCGTCGTTCCCAACTCGCTTCCAACGCCAGGTTACCGAAGTAACTACTTTGATTCCCAGTCTGCCTACCCACGTTGTGAATTGATCTAGGCAGAGGAAATCAATCAGTCGTCGGGGCCGTACTGCAAACCGAGTTCAACGGGGGTAATACCACACAAATATGCATAAAAGGCAATAAAATGAAAACTCAAAAGTTCAAAGTATCAAAGAAAAAGGTAACAAAGTTTATGTCTAGTTGTTCGATACATAGGACTGTATCTATCTCCCGACCAGTTCTATGGATTGTGAAACGTCGTTTTCCGCTAGGCATGTTTTAACACTTCAAGTCGTCTGCTCTCTAAGAAATTGGTGTTTCGGTGGGTCTTTGGACGAAATTCAAAAGAAAAACTTATTTCGGTGATCTGGATCTTAGACGCTCTTCAAAATAATTGTTCTTGGGTTGAAGAGACGGGTCCGGAATGTGCGTGAATCCTGGTCAGCTATCTGCGAGGCTTGCCTCAACCGAAGACTGACTCTGGGAACTGCTGGGACTCGACTCATTTCTCCTCGTTGTGGCTTCGTTTATATGGGCGCCGACCAAAACCGGGGTGAGTTTGTCGGCGCCGAGGGGGGGGGGTCCTCGATAATTCTAAATACATATCCACCTCTCAAGTTAGGAATTTCCACCTTTTTCCATTTTTGGGAACCTTTCCTCACTCCCAACTTCTCATCATACTTCAGAGGGGCGTGAACTGCCCTCCCCACATCTTCCTGGCAACCTCTCTTAATCATGCTCCAGATGGGCGGCAACAGCCTCCCTCGTTCATCACGTGATCACCACTCGACCAATGATGTCTTAGTCGGGCGTGGACGAATCTGTGGCTTTGTTTCAGGAAGAAAAAAAATATCTTGCTTAAAAAAAAAAAAAATATCTCTTCTCTTTCCCTTTTCTTCCCCTTAATGGTTTATCATTTCTCCAGCCGCGAACGGGACAATATGACAATGGCGGTCATAACTCTTGTTCTACACGTGGTTTACGTCAGGTATTTTATCGCTAATTATCAGAATGTGTGGTCTTCTTAACATGGTCTCAAAAAGAAACATCTTCAAAGTTCCAGTCAGTCTGTCGCCTCGAAGAAAGAAAGGAAAACACATTCATTTTCCTTCGGTACAAATTCCTGATAACAAAATTTTATTATCGCAGGACAAGGGTGTTCCGTCGGACGCTCGTGGGTGGTTTTTAATTTTTCATATCTGTCCAAGTCCTTTTAGTTGCCTGTTTTTCGACACTTAACGAAATAACATTTTCATTTGAACATTTTTTTCTTTGGCCAGCCGGTCTGTAGTTGATAATAAGATGTCTTCCCGTACCAATAGTTTGTTTTCATATCCTTAGATAACACAGCCGATGCCAAACCATATCTGATTCTTTCCTTCTTTCCCTTTCTTTTTACTCAGAATTTCCCTGTCATTGTAATGACACTCTTTCGCCATTTGTTACTTATCAAAATATCCTTTTATCCATTGTCTCTTAGCTGTGTGTGTGTTCTTGCTTATCACTCACGATTCGGTTCTTAGCCTCTCCTTTTCTTCTTTTCTTTCTTTTCCCTTTCTGCCTCGTTAAATGGTGCCACAAATATATATATATATATATATATATATATATATATATATATATATATATATATATATATAAACAAATGTATATATATATATAAATAGATATATATAAATATATATGTAAATATATATAGATATAATTATTTTTATATATAAATATACATATATATAAATATAAATATATAAATATTTATATAATATGTGTATATAAATATATATATATATATAAATAAACACATATAAATATAAAGATATATATATATTTATATATATATATATATTTCTATTTATGAATACGTAAGCATATATTTATTCATAAGTATATATATAAAAGCATATGTAAATATATATATATATATACACATACAAATTTATATATAAATGTATATACATATATAAATATATATATATATAAATATATATATATACATATATATATATATATATAAATATATATATATATATAAATAAGTATATATATAAATATATATATATATAAATTTATACATAAATATATATATATGTAAATACAAATAAATATGTGTTTTATTATATACATATATATATATATATATATATATATATATATATATGTGTGTGTGTGTGTGTGTGTGTGTGTGTGTATAAGCTTCAGGCGCAAGGACCTCCAATCGATTGTGAACTGGGGCATGAATTGTCTGGTCAACTTCGAGGCTTTCAAGACAAAACTGCTCTCTATTAATCACCACAGAGATCCTTCCCTTCCCTCCATTAGAATGTTTTACGCTCAACTTCTCCAGTGCAACACTTTGCGGCTTCTCGGTCTCACGTTGACTGCTGAAATGAGATGGAATAAATACATTGAGTCAATTGCCTCGTCCACTGCAAGGAAATTGTCTCCCTGAGCCGCGCCAGGAATTTTTTCTCCCCAGATCAATCCTCCAGATCTACACATCAACAATTCGCCCTTGCATGGAGTATTGCTGCCATATATGGTCTGGTGCCCCTTCTGTTTGCCTCGGGTTTTTGATAGGCTCTAGAGGCGGATATGCAATGTAGTTGGCCCTGCCCTGGCGTCTCGTCTACACTCACTTTCTCACATACGCGCCGTCGCCTCCCTCTGTCTGTTCTACAAATAATTTCATGGATATTGCTCCGAGGAGATGCATTCGCTGGTTCTCACCCCTTCACTGTCGAAACTCCTAAATGTGGAGATATAACGGAAGATCTCAGCAGATATATTTTAATAGCAGTCCCTGAGAAACCAGGTGCAAACGACTGTTAACTCTACCGAACAAGCAACGTAATGGCCACCAAACAAAACTCATTAACCGTATTTTGACGAATAGATCACACAGCAGGAATAGGCCTGAGATAGGAAAAGAACATTATGTGTTCATTAAAGAAACCGGAACAAAGAATGCGATATTCTTGCTCCAAATGTTATAAGAAAGTGCCATTGAAATGCAAAAGGATGTGTCCCTATGTTTTATAAACTTCCCAATGCCATTCGTCAAAGTAGGCCACAAGGATCTGTTAGTAACCCTGATAAATTTGGGGAGATATTAGAATAATGAAAAACTTATACTGGCATTAAACAGCATGCATGCGCATAGAGAATAATTTCAGCGGATATATAAACATAGAAATGGGCTTCGGTTAAAGATGTTACTTGTCACCGGACTTATTCAACCTATACAGCAATCAATGCTGAGAGTATTGGAAATCATACCAGGATTCTACGTTGGCGGGCCCAATCTTAACAACATAAGATATGCAGATGAGACTGTACTAAAAGCAGATACGAACAAGAAATTACAAAACCTCCTACAGAAGGTAGCAACGGAGAGCTAGATGAAGGGAGTAAGCATAAACTACAAGAAAACAGAATGCATTGTCATCAGTGAATGGATGAGTTTCAAATTCGATTTGCAGCTCAGGGACACTAAAATCAAGCAGGTTCGGAAGCTTAAATATATGGGGGTGTTTTAACGGACGGCAAGTGCGACGCTGAGATCCGAAGGCATACTGAGATGGCCGATGGCGCATTCTAAAAAACTGGGCAAAGTATTGCGAGAGAGGAGGATTTCTCTTGTAACGAAGAAAACTATTGAGCTGCTACGGAAATTTGTCCTCATTTACGGCTGTGAATGTTGGACGGTCTCTTCAAAGATGATGAAGAAAATCGAGGCAACAGAGATATAGTTTTAAGAAGGATGCTAAGGATGCAATGGACCGAGA
>OZ010574.1:144746255-144793755 GCA_963932145.1 Acanthosepion lycidas
CGGCTGATCATTTACGTTTGTGCGAAGTGCTGCGAGATATTCACTGACATTTTAAGTAAATTCGCTTGACGTTCGACTCGTTTTGATGCTTTTTCAGGACGAGCAACATTGAGCGTAGTGGTGGCTTTGGTTTAGCGAGCGCCAGATTCACACTAAAGCGTATCATACGATGATCAGTCTGCTCCACGCATGAACGAGGGAATCTTTTCGGTCGCGTTAACGGACGATTACGTGATCCAACAGTTGCGACGTCCGAGAGCGCGAATACTTTTGTTCGAGTGATGAAAAATGGTATTGGAATCACCATCAGATTCTTGGCACAAAGTCTTGGAAGACTGAATCCGTTAGCATTCATTTTCCCAATAGCCTGTGAGCCAATGACTCCCATCTAGACTGGCGTATTGGAGCCCACTCAAACACTAATATCTCTATGGAGGATGATTTTGTTTGTTCGAGGTGCCAGGGGTGTTGGAACCAGCATCTTTAGTCCACCTTTTATAGGCCCCCTCCTAATTCGAGTCAGGCGATGCCTCTTCTTCAAAAAGGTTCTCCTGGTCGGTCAAGTTGGCCACGGAACGATGTGTTATCATACGAGCGCAACGAAACGGATATCTTCCTTACGCCACCCTCGTGTAGACTGCGAAATTAGGGCTACCAGGGACATTCTATGCCTGCCCTCGACGCCCGTTGCCTGTCGCTGCAGGAATTTAAAAAATAAATAAATAAAAACAAATAAAAGAAGAAAGAGAGAGCCTGCGCTCAGAATTTTTTAAGGTGGTGCGTGGATTGCGCAGTTCTACTCACACGCACTTAGCACCCGGAAATATATATATATATATATATATATATATATATATATATATATATATATATATATATATATATATATATATATATGTGTGTATACTTATGAAATATATATATTTGTGTGTGTATGTGTTTATACTTATATATATTTATACTTATATATGTGTATATATACTTATATATATATATATACTTATATATGTGTGAAATATACTTATATATGTACTTATATATGTGTGAAATATACTTATATATATATATATATATATATATACTTATATATGCGTGTATATACTTATATATGTATATACTAATATATGTATATACTTATATATGTATGTATATACTTATATATATATATATACTTACATATGTCTGTGTGTATATATATATATATATATATATATATATATATATATATATATATATAAAAGTGAACATAGAAGTCAACACTTAGAGGCGACAGTCTGTTTCATGCTATATGCAATCGTCAGGCAACGTGGCCTGACGATTGCATATAGCATGAAACAGACTGTCGCCTCTAAGTGTTGACTTCAATGTTCACTTTTATATTTACTCACGCTCTATCTCTGATATTAAGCACTTTATTCCATAAGTATAGCACACCTTAAGACTATATTTCTTTATATATATATATACACACATGTATATATGTGTTTGTGTGTGTGTCTGTCTGTGTGTATACTAGGATAGGTTGGTTTTCAACATTTTTTTTGAATATCAAAATGAATCACCCGGAGAATGTTGGGGATTAGTATGATAAGTACTGACACCAAAAATTAGCTTTGTCACTTGTACCAATTTTTGAGAATTTAGTCTAAAATATCGTCGAATATGAAGCACTAGAAAATCCTTGTTTTTCATACATTTAGATATGAAATTGGTTAAAATAATTTTAATTTAAATCAAGAAAAGTTTGTTAATTCAAATGGAATGAATACAATATATAAAACATAGCAATTAAAATGAAATTATAACCTCCCACCCCAACCGCTACAGCTCAGATATAGCTAAATTTTACCTCATTAATTGAGATACGTCAGTAATAACATTACAAGACATTGAAAACAGTTATTTTTTTCTGTTATCAATGAAACAAAACCAACAAGAATAAATCTGTAATGAAGAAATTATGGGATTATTTTAATATAAACTACCAGTGTAATTTGAACAATCCTCTAAAAGTTTACTCCTTATTAATAGTGGGATTTTAAGTTTCTAAATTATATAATAATTCTAAAGTTTAAAGTTATAAAAAAGCATGAATTTTGTGTGAATAATAGCATTTTTTATTACATTATATCAATCTGCTCTACATAAGAACCCTTTGAAGCAAAGGAAGATCTCATTTCATGGCATAAATCCTTTGTAATAATGTGCCTGTGCCTTACTTCAGTTCCATAGACTGGTTGGGAAGCTGCAGTTGTTAATTGTACTGCCCTTTCAACAGTTTGTGTGTGTGAAGGCCAATCAGGTAACTCTAATTTTGACCCACTCTTTGATGACTCCAAATATTCATAATCAGAAAACTCTTCTGTGAATACAGTCTCAGAAAATCCATTTTGGGACAGGTTGATCAACTGAGACCAATGTGATGCATCAAAATTTATCTTTGATATTTTTTAACCTCTTATTGGTTGGCTCCCCACTCCTGAAAAAATAAAAATCAATTAAAATAAGAATCTAACCTTACTTGTCTTTATTTTTATAATGAAATTACGATAGTTCTTTTACATGAAACTATAAATTGATGAAATCATTTTAATCAATGTTATGTGAGTTACTTACCTAATGGCTACAATTCTTTTTATAGCTTCTTCCCTCACTTCCAATTCATCTGATTGCACCATTGCATACAACATATTTTCTGGTAGGAGACCAAAAGCATTATGTTGAATAATTTTGAATGTAATCTCCTGAATTTCAGGTGGTAGTTCTTTAATTCTTTGCAGCATATTGAAAATATACAATTGCTGGTTATGAAATTTATTGCCCCTTTTAATTTCAAATCAGCTAACTGCATACACTCCAACAATCAATTGGATAAGGATGTGTAGTTTTGGGAAATATTTTCAGGGTAAATCCATCGAGTTCACAAACATATTAATGTGGAGGCTAACGTCAACCATCTTGCTTGATTATAGGGCCCAATGAGGCATAACGAGGGTTGATTTTCTCCAATGAAATCCCTACTGCATACTCTAAAAGAAGTATCTGATCCCTACTCAGATCAACTGTCTGTTTGATCATTGAATATTTGCTATCTAGAGGACTAATTATGGGGGCAAATTTGACCTGGAGCAAATTATGATAGTCATTTGCACACAATATCTCATGTGGACCAAGAAATGATGTTTGATTTCTTGTGGTACCATCAATATGCTTAAAATATTGCTCTGAATGGAAGCTCATTTTGATGTAAAGAGCAACATATGGTGTGTAATTTCATTTTATCTCTTTCTCTAGAATTGTAACTATCCTTGTTTCATAACGAGTAATTGTATGGGTATTGTCCAGTAAGACAGATTTAAGGGTATCAACACTGTTATATTCCTTCAAAACACTAGCAACCTCCTTTGGTAGAACAGCCCAAGTTGCTCCAGTAGTAGTCATAACACTATGAGTTAGTTACTTTCCACTTTCACAACCCATCTGCTTTGTAAATGTCAAACGGTGTTCTGTTCCGTTTGTTTTCTTTAATTTTTTTCTTTCCATCTGCCCCCACAATCTCTTCATATAGCAATGTATCTTTGTCATGTCTTCCGTCAACAACAATGCAAATAATTTTTTCTACTTTATCAATGATGGACATTTTGTTTAGTTCTTTCTTTTGCACTTTCTATAATGTTGGCGCAAAAATAATGACGTAATAAAGTCGTTTTGTGACTTATTTTAACGTCAAAAACGACATTATTACGTCATTATTTTTGCACCAAACTAATATTTTAGATTTATCCAAAATTATGTCTTCAATATTAACACTTGGTTTGAGAAGGCTCATAGCCTTCAAATCTAAAAGAAAGGCATTTGTAAAGCTTGCTCCTAAGTTCAATGAAACATCAACCCTGATCAACTCAGTAGCATACCGAGAAATTTTTAAAAAGCTGTAAACACCCTTGGAATGCCTGGCAGGCTCATGTTCTTCATATATTTCATCACTATTTGATGACTGGGAAAGAATAACATCCTGATCATAAGATGTGGAGGCAATAGGAGATCAATTATTTTTTTCTTGTTTTTCTCTTTCCACTACACTCTTTTTAGTTTTCTGAATGGCAGTTTTAACAACAGGTCGAAGTTGGAAACTACCCTTGTGTCCAATTTTAGCCCGCTTGTCTTTTAAATATTCTCTGTCGTCTACTGGCTTCTGAAATATTAAACTTATGTTGAGAGAATACATCTAACCAACAGATATCTCAAAATATTATAAAAATATTATTCACATAGAATGAAAAATAGTACAAGTTGTCTTTTCTAACATAAAATATAATTATTGAAATTCATTTAAATTAAAATATTTATTATATTGTGATTTAAATTCATTTAAAAAAGAAAAAATATAAAAATAACTTTACCTTATCTTTGAGAGGACTAGTACAGGCAATGTGACTTGTCTGACAATTTTCTTTTTTGCACTTCACAGTTTTGTCTTCACAACTTAAAATTGCCAATTGACAAGAACAAGAAGAAATGTCAAACAATGCGTCCAGCTTTTTTGTCATAATTTCTTTGGCACTGAAGACAGACATGTTCTATTTATCTGGTGTGCTTTCTCAAGGCAGATCTTTTTTTTTTATTTTATTTACAATATAATTTTCGGTTAACAGAGGCAAACGCGGATTAACCGCCTTCCAAATATCTATTATATTCTTTGCCATTAATTTTGAAATAGCAAATGTTTTGTTTGAACAAGTATTTTTCAGAAAATAACTATACTGGATGACGTATCGAAAAGTAGGCCGCTCTGTTTTATCTAATAGACAAGGGGGTCCACGAAATTTTGTATCAGTAACACTGCGAGTAGAAAGTACATTTCGTTTTCCACCCATTTTTATAAAAATATCTGAAAAAAAAATTTCTGTTATTATATGAAATTAAACAAATTGAAAGTGAACAATATAATAACAGATGAAATAATACGTACGTATTTACTTACCTTACGAAATAAATGAAAATCGATTCTTACGCGATATACAGTGTAACCCGGATATAAGAGACTCTGATATAAGAGAAACCCGGATATAAGTGAGATTTTCTCTGGTCCCAAATTAGAGCCTGTGTTAATGTAAACAAAAAAGACCAAACCCAGATATAAGAGACTTTGTCTCCGGTCCCGACAACTCACTTATATCCGGGTTACACTGTAGTAGCATGCAAAATACAAACTTGCGAATGAAAAATAATGTCTTCAAAAATTAAAAAAAATAAATATCACAGTGAATATAAAACTATTTCGTTCTTTTTTTTCTAATAATTAAGTTTATCAAAATAAAAAAGTAATATAAACTTAATTATTTTTGTGTTTTAAATCAGCTCAAAAAACACGTGAAATAAAGATATTTCCGGTGAAGACTGAAAAAATAACCGCCTAAAACTATCTCGAATTCGTTTATAGAAATTTTAAATGAAATATTTTTGTAGTGTTTCCTTTTCAATTTACTTTACTTTACCCAAATCTGCACAATTTCGAATAAAATAAATCATTTTATTAAGGCTATTTTCTCCATTTTTTTTTTCAAAACCGGGTGTTAATTTGACCTACTTATCGTTTCGATGAACACCGGGATAATTTCAGAATATTCGATTATGTTACTATTTAAATACATTTGCCCAAAATTTGGTAAAGATTTAGTGAAAAATATTTTGTGCACTTATTCTTTATGTTGTTTAGCAACCTTCTCTCCGTAGAGTTAGTTGTGGTTTCAAAATCGACCTACCCTTGTATATATATATATATATATATATATATATATATATATATATATATATTATAGTCAAACTCAAAATCAATTACAGTTGACTACTGTCTGTTACTATTACCAAATTCTACATGGTTCGGTATACAGGATGGAATCTGAGGATTGGGAAAATTACCTCATCGTCGTATTTCTGCCGACTCGCCCAAGTATTATCCTGCAACATTTGCAAGTGAAAAGCTGATAAAGTCGAATTTGCAAATAATTGATCAAGCTATGTTGAGAAATTTGGGAATCAAGGAAATGCGAGAAGTCCTATCTATACTTAAGCAGCGTCAGGAACTGACCAACCAAACGATCCCTGCTAAAGCACCACCGGCCAAGCTTCCTCGGCTCCAACTGAAAAGACCAAACCCCACAACAATTCAGAAAATTTTGAATTGGTTTTGAAAATGACCGACATGCCAACATCACAGGTCAACAACCAGTTATACAATTGCGCTGATGAGTTGGTCTAAAATGCCATAGTCAACACCCACCCGACCTTTTTTGCACTGACCCCAAAAACTAGTTAATAGGGGCATTGGTCACATAGGGATCAAATCATATGGTCCATCGCATCACCTTTTGTCACATTGCGAAAACGAACCTATATAGCAGTACCTTTTTCGCCTTAGAGGATAGACCTTGACTGCCTTTCCATTTCAAGGAACCAATAAAACAGGCCCTTTGGACGAACGTAGAACGAGGCATAATAGCTCCAATACCTTAGCACTAACAATGGCTTAATGTTATTAGATAGAAGACAGTAATTCCATACTCTCAAAGAAAAAAAATATTGCTTAGTTTCCATTCAGAACACCAAGGAGAAATTGTAGTCTCTATCTAAATACTCCGTATTTCTATTACTAAATTTGTAGCAATAGAAACAATTATGCTAATAATAATATTGTACCTTGTCAATGTACTTTTTAAAACTATTACTATAACAATATCTTGCACCCTAAACAAAGATTTTTTCGATGTCATGAGATATAAATTTATCAAATCGTCATTTATAATTTTCGCACGTGTACACATTGTTTGATGTAAGAGTTTAATCACCACTCAAAATTCCTATATTTTTCTTAAATTTCAACTTAACTTCATGACATTATTGCCAAAGTGACACTCAACATAGCATTGCGTCTGTGTTTCTGTAAACGAGATCTTAGCTTTGTAATTTAACGTACTTTTCATTTCTTTTGCGTTCACTTTTTACACAAGTAATTGATTAAATAATCGGCTTTTCGAAAAACATGAAAAAGCAAAAAGATAGCCCGTGTGTAATTTTCTATTTCTTCACGTGCCAAGCACCTTTTAATCGAGTTAGGAATTATGATATCGATTTCTTACTTTACGGTCTATTAAGTTGAAAGGCGAATTGAATCCACCAGCTCATTACAAAATAATTTGAAAAAAATCACACAAGTATAGTTTCAAATTTTGTTCTTCAAATAGTTCCTTTGAAGATGGTTTTACTTAAAAACTAGACAAAAATTACTTTTCATATTATTCCTTTAATGTTAACTTGATTGCTAATATCAGCACTTTCATAACCTATTGATTGCTATTCAATATTTAATGCGAAAACCCCTCCAATATTTTCTGCCTAAATTTGACAAAATTCTTAAATTACAATCCTATGAAAAAAAGATAGACTTTTTATGTAACCCTATTCAGTTACGAAATCAAGGAATATTAAAAATGTAATTAGCGTGGATTAAGAAATAGTTTGCAAAATATCTGCTTGATTTTTTTGGTTTTTAATTCTCTCTTTAAGGATAAATTTGTCCCTGTATAGAATTCACAGACACTCCCTTAATTATGACAATTTTGATATTATTTATTTATCATATAAATTTTTATGTTATAATGTTTTGACAATCAGTGGCAAGAAGCCAAATTTGAAAAAAAAAATGATTCTCTCTTACTGATTAAAATTTACTTTTTATGTATTTGTAAAGATCTGATCTTTCAGGATGTACGCGCTAATACCTCTCCATAGTTTTCTTTCTTTAAATGCCAATTGTCATGAAAACTTGTGGATGTATTTCGTAGTTATTCCCAGATGCTTTTTTCATGGTTGTAATTGTGTATATTGCATCTTATTGACTGCAATCTACTCAGAGTTAGATACAACAGACTACCTTGCTTTTACACTTAGGTACACAAAGAATGTACTGTGTCGATTGTCCTATCTCATTTCACGATTTAAATCATCTTCCAAAAGACATAGCTCTGAAATCACAAATATATAGAGGCTATAGTGTGCGATCATTTTACAGCTATCAATGTTTCAATAATTTTACGGGTGCGGATAATTCTAATTTTAATTGATAAAATATACCATGATGAGAATAAATCTGACACTGTGCCATGGAGTTGACATATTATTATTGCATATGTTACTTGTGGCTATCAAGTTTCATCAGTCGATTTATTTCGATACTTTGATGTGCGAATGGAAATCAATACTTATCTATATCTTGGGCTATCGCCATGCATCCAAGCTCTCAAACGTAGAGAATTCTTGATGATCTTTTCACTGATATCTCACCCAATACAAAGCCCAAAGGCTACTCAATTTATAGGGTTAGTGACCGAGTCTCTTTTTAGAGAGGGGAAGAAGTTAAGTGCATATTATAAAGAGATTTAGGACAGATATCGATTGAATCTTGACATCTAGCGACCAAATTTGGAGAAGTCAGATAAACTTCCTCTCGAAAGTTTGTTCCTCAAAATAACAGTTCGCTGAAAAAGCTAATGGAGAGAAACAGAACGAGTATAGAGATGAATTGACACTGTGAACATGAAATGGAGGGTTTTAGATTTGAAAGTTTGAGCTGGTGGAACTAAGGTATATTACTCCTCTGAAGAGCTTCAGCAGTAATATCGATAGAGTACTTAAAGTCAAGTAACTTTTCATCTTTTGCATAGGGTTTGCAGCGTGGAGAACAATCTATCAGACGCAAGACTTCGTAATCTATTTTTAATTACATAAAATCTGCAGAGTGAGGACTGGGTGGCATCAGCCAAGATATGGAAGCCACACCCACTTCATGGTTTGACCTAACGCTTGAAAAGAGATAGAATTGCAGCATGATTTAGGATTCCTAGAGCGAGACTAGGAACTGACCTTTCTTTCATCATCTGGGATGGCATGAATATGGACGTTCCATTTCAAATTGAGAGTGAGCTCTGGGTATTCATGGTAAGGAACATATTTGCATGTGTGACTACACATGAGAACTGATGCAGGTCTATAGCCAGTTTGTTGATGCGGAATGTTACTCATTTCATTTTGGGGCTATTGAATATGATACCTGCTAAAATTTTCCCAAAATGACTGGTCAGAACATAGATCAGCTCCCAGGTTTTGGACATTCAGATATTTAGATTTCGATCCAGTAACCGTGGTATTTTATTTCTGTATACTTTCTATAGATGTGAAAATGTTTTTAGGCAAATCATTAATATAAAAGAGAAAGATCGTAAAACGCAGCGGACTGTCTAAATTAAAGAAGCCTTGATTTTTTTTTGTCTCGGAGGACTGCGTATTTACGTCAAAATTCACAAAACTACCTGAGAGGAAAAATTAGTAACTGGGAAAATATTCCGTAACAAATTTGTGTAGTAGTCCCTTGTCAAAGGCCTTTGAGTTTTCTCGGACGACCACTCTCCGGTAAATATTATGAAGATTTTATTTGATCCCTTGCGGGATAACACTTAAGACATCATCAGTGGACAAAGAAGTGATAACACAATACGGTTTCTCGTAAGTAGTTTGTTTTTGTTATTGATATAAAAAAATTGGTATTACACAAAGTCACATTGGATGGTATTGTAACGGGGACGAAAACTCAAAGCACTCCCTAAACACATCATATATGTTTGAATCTTATCTTTTCATTGCAACATCGGGAAAATTTGAGACACTTCCGGACCAACTACCTTGATTTTTCCGGATCAGTAACCTTTTGTAGAGTCAAAGTTTTTTGTATGTCTGGAAAATTCTAGAGCTTGCATGTTGTCTTCAGTCATTTTCTAGCCGCATTCCCTCTGCCGTTTCTATAAATACTTTAATTAATATTATTCTGATGACATTTCAAGCTAACTCATTTTCATGAAATTCAGCGCTGTACGATATTGACAGCTTGGTATCATTTTACTGTTAAAATTGCTACAAGCAAGGGTCATAGATTACTCCCGCGCTTCTCGCGTTTGGTACGTTCTTTCCCTTTGTTGATTTCCGTCCGATCAACAGAAAATTAAATGCAACATAAATAGTCACCATTTGTTCGCAAAAAGTATTTGAAGTAGACAACAATATTTTGTGTGTTTATGTAACGTGTAAAACGTTTAGCTGCAAAAACAAATCAGTCCAGGAAAAATCATTTCCCTGTGTGATAACATAGTAATAATCATGGTCGCATTGTTACCGAACGTCGAGAGGATAGCTGTATTGTACATACTTTGGCTAGACATAACAGTTTAAACAATACCCACGTTTGGAATAACATCCAGGAAATCAATATGCGATATAGCGTAAAGAAGAGATGTCAGAATGATACGAAATAAGTAGTACCTATTCCTATTGTTCGAGTAAAATCTTATCTACCACCATTAAAGCAAAGCTGGACTAATCAATTAAACACGGAATCTAATTCTGTGATATATGTGAGATTTAAAAAAAAAATACAACGCTTATATATATATATATATATATATATATATATATATATATATATATATATATATATATATATATATATATATATATATATATGAGAGTTGAAAATATATTCCCAGAATTTACTCATGAACACATTGAAATCACTCTTCTGCTCTCGAGCGAACACAAAACAATCAGGTTTAAAAAAGGACCCGTAACTGGAAAAAGCGAATGAAAAAACAATGTTAACAACAAATACTTTTTCACACCCAACCCAGTTTCCTGAAATATTGAGACTGGTCATACTACTTGGGCAGGGTTGTTGTTGTCCTTTTTTTTTAATCCGGTACTTTGGAAACCATACATTGATCCGATTTTAAGTTCAAATAAAAAGAGCTCAAAGGTGTTTAACAACGCGAAGTCAACTGGACAGAGTCCAAAATGAGGTGAAAAGCATAGATGTACTGGGCCGCTTAGTGCAGGCGAGACATTCAACTTAAAACCCCCACAATCCGTATCACTTGTGAGTTAATCGGTTATTTACAAAGTTTCAGTCCCAAATAAAATATCGGGGTCCGGTATGACACAATGAGGTAAATTGAAAAATCGGATCTGGGATTCGGCCTGGGATAAAGAACAAAGTTTAAAGAAGTGGGAAATGGACTGCTGAGGGCATGGTCAATACGGAGGTTTGTATAGAGTCACGACGGGGTCATACGGCATTCTATGCTAAGCACCTCTAACTGGGCCGCGTAAAATTTCTGGTTTAATTGTAAAGAACGCCCGAAATTTTAGAATGTTAATCGCCTGATTCCCTGAGTGTTGCTGGCGTTGTGACCACTGTAGACAACCCTTGGACGTTTACAAATCCATTAGTGTCCGCTGGAATAATACCTTCGCCAAGGGCTAATAATGAATTCGAAAATTCGGCGGACCCAACATCGCCAGTCATGTGTGCATGCATGTTGGTGATAAGGTGCAATGGTCTAGCAGTAGGCCAAAGTTGTGACGATTACAAGCACGCTCGAATAGCGTCAGCTCCTGTCCCCTTATGTACAACGGGTAGAGTCTGGCGAAAGTCACCGGATACAAAGGAAAATTAAACCTCCCATAAGGTCATCGGAGATTCGAATATCCTTCAGAAAGCGGTTTACAGCCTCGAGTGCAGTTTTGGGACTGACAGTGCTTACATCGCCTGAGTACTTCCGCTAGACCCGATTGCTTGGTTATACTGCATGTAGATGTTTCAGCCTTAATCAGGTCAAGCGGAAGTTTAAACGTTGAGTGCACTGTTCGGCCACCGGGTAGTAATGTGGCAGCAATGCCTGAAGACGCTACTGCTAGCGCCACTTTGCCATGACGCCGAATTTCTGCAAGAAGCAGTTTTGTTAAGAACGTTTTTCCCGTTTCCCCAAACGAGACTAGGAAGAAAATCGATCCTGTATCCTGCCTGGTGGAATCAAGAACCGCATCGTAAGCTGCCCTTTGGTCTATGAGAAATTTTGGCTCATTTGTTGTGACATAGGCGTTGAGCTCCTCAACAGAGTAGGATGTCTCCCTCACAATCTCAGTTGAGAGACTGGAGAAGCGAGAGATTCTCCCCCGCCTTTCAACAAACAGGTTCTCAATGACTATAAGCGCCCTGTTGTAAATTTCATTGTAAGAGCCATTGTTCGACACAGCAGTTGCGCTTCTATGAGTATGTCTTCGGACAAAAAAGTCCTTGTATTAGTCTCGAAGTGATTTTGGATCACTGGGTTTGCACCTATGTAAGATAGTAGTGAAGAGGTGGCTCAAAGCAGAGCTCCCTCAGCCATTGTGGCATCCCACTAGATGTCGTCTTCGAAAAGGCCGAGACGGAGGCAGGCCTCACGAAAATTGTCACATAAAACTCCATTAACCGTCCGTAAGTTATTGCAATTCGTTGGACCACTAATTTCGTGCAAAAGGAGTCGCAAGAAAAAACATTCATGTCGCGATGGGGGAACTGCGAATACCCTTCCGAGTGTGGCGTCTTTTTTACGTCTGTATTGCCCTTCACGTTGGCCCCGCACTTCCGTCGAGCCCAGGTGTTCTTTTTTTTCCACACGTGGTATGAATGCACATCTGGGTACAGTAGAGTCCTAGAAAAACTCGTCCTGTCGACAAAGTTTAAAGAACGCTGTAAGCGTTGTGTCTTTGGTACGCGCAGCCACATCCATTGCTGTATCCGCAGAAAAATAACGAAATTCGTCGTTTTTTAGGTGCACAGCAACCTGTACGATTACTGGGAAGTGTTCGTGGATGAGGAAGCAGAATATGTGCCAAGGGCCCTCTGTGCTGCTAATGACGCGCCCTACAAGGATGTCCTGAATTTCGTCTACGGAACCTTCCTGCTTAATACCAAATATTGCATCATCAGTCCCTATTTTGTTGTACTTGCATACCTACTTGATGGAGTGAACTGAATGACAATATTCGACATTGATGTGCGCATTGAACGCTTTTGTTAGCAGGGGACATTATGGGACTACCCATCTGTTATCCACTTGGTGGTCCTTTACCACGGCTGTAAATCCTCCCTCAGCGGGACTCCTTCGCTGGTACAGTGGATAACCATCGCATCATGTAATGGTTTCGCTCACGAAATCTTGTGGGTACTGCTGCGTGCATTTGCCGTCGCTGTTGTGACAGCTGGTGAAATTGTAATGCGACCCGCATGGACCATGAGTCATGTTGGTTGTCACTATTTCGTACAATTCAGGGTCAGCCGACGGATCTGGAATTTCAGCAGAAAAAAGCTGATCGATTTCTGTGGCCTCAATCTTGTCGCACAGGCAAATTAGTATATGTGCGTGAGGCAGGCCGCGTTTCTGCCACTCAATAGTGTGCGCGCGACAGCAAAGAGCCCCCAAATCTTCACCATTTTTAATCTCATTCATTAACTTTCCCAACTTCAGATGGTAAACGCGCGCAATGAGGTCTGGACGGTTGTAGGCCGATTGTCCTGGGATAAGTTCTTTAGCAATTGTCTAGCATTTTGGGTTACACGTGAAAGTTTTAAATAGGTCTGGTCGGCCGTACTTAGGAAAGTATGTCATCGTGTCTTGCGTACTCGCGTGCATGTATCGTGGACTTCCTGTGAACGTTGCAGGTAGTATGCACATCTTGCACATATTGCGTGGATCAGCATAAATAGGTAGGTGTATAAAGCCCTGCAAGACACTGTTTTTAAGGTGGACACATTTCGCCGAATGCCAAAGTGGTACCCATCTTCTACGTAAGGGAAGAGAAGTAGGTATTGCAATGCATCGTAGGACCGGTGCGTTTCACTGATTCTTCGGAGCCGACAGCCGCACGATTCGATAACAATGTCACGTCTGTTGTGCTGATCACCGCTGACAATGACGGTAACTTCGTTACTTGCGGGAGCATTGTAACGACGTTCGTGCTCTCCCTGATGCCTTTTGTTAGCATCAATTACAATAATGAAATCAGAAAAATTGTTATATTCGAGAGCATACTTAAAACTGCGGACACAGCTGTTTGTCTCGTGGAGCATTTGTTGGAGAATCATTATGATACCCATGCGAAAATGATTGTCCTGACCTGTATCGTTCTCGGGATTAATGCCCAGGCGGGCATCTGCCTGTTGATTGTAGTCAGCAATGAAGTATATTTGTAGAAAGGCCGAATCAGTGGCAGTTTCCGACAAAAGAGACACAATCCGTTGGTAAACCTGACCTTGAACCTTGAAGGTGGGATTCCAAACGACTTCGGGTAAGCCATTACCAACAAAAGACGTCATCTGGAAGGCACAATTGTACTGTCTGATTTTTGCGAGGAAATGTTTGGAGTCTGAACTGGAACTCTCCAACAGAGCTTTCAACGGAGCAGGTAGCTTTTGAAACGGGGGCAACTGTACATTACCAACTGAACAACACAAACCTGCAGACACTCCATGCCATTTTATGGCATTGTAATGCCCACAGACAACTGGCAGGGATCATATCTGTTGGTCTTTGCGACTTGAAAGCCTCAAAACTGGCTCATAGTTGAACGCTACTTTAAACCAGAACTGCTTTGGTGGGCTACATAGCCCTCGCTGTGCATGGCGGTGCTGGTTAACAGTCTACAACCTTTCAAACCTTTCAGTAGGACCTTCTACAGCTCTAGCAGGAGAAGTTGAAATTGTATCGCGTTGCCGCCTTGTGCGCTTTTACCCGTAACTTTCCGACGCTCATGCAGCAGAAGTTGCAGCGGCGTCGGCTGCATGGCGTGCGGATTTATGGGACCGTCGAATGGACGTTGCCACAGCTTTCGCTGCGTTACGTGCGGTTTTCTCGGCTGTTGTCTCCTGGGACCGTCGAATAGAAGTTGCAGAGGCGTCGGCTGCATTGCGAGTAGCTTTTCGATGCGGGTTCTGTCGAGACCGCAAAAGCGCTTGTGATGAAGCAGCTTTTTAGTTGTGTTGCAAGCGTTTAGGTAGTTTACTCTTACTTTACAACGAATTTGTGCAAACTGATTTGCCGTACAAACGCTAGCTAGGCTCACCTAGCGTTTTATGTGACAAAACATACTGCCGCCGTAGAGATTGACTGGAAAGCCTCAAACAGGCCTCTACCTCGATTTCCTCCTCCCGCTTTCTCTTTGCCGCAGAGACTCTTTTAGAACGCCTGCTAAGGTTGCCTCGCCATGGTATTTTGGTCATCGCAACGACACTCAGAAGAGTGCAAATAAGATGTTGAAGTAGACGCCAGCCGCTTCTCCCCCAAGGAGGCGCACCCAATGGGATCCTGCTCCCGTTTCCCCTTAGCCGGTGAGGCTTTTTTAGAACGCCCGCTAAGGTTGCCTCCCCTGGGTGTTTTTGCAGCCTTTGCAGATCTTCCGGGGTGGTCATCACTACGGCACGCAGAAGAGTGCAAAGTACATGCTATATAATCATCTGTAACCGGAGTTATTATGTGCTCCTCCGCAGTCGCCTTTTCTGCATGTGTAACGTTAACGGTATTAGGGGTCTTCAGTTGCTGACGTGCGGATGTTCGTCGTGTCGGAGCCATTTGAATGGATTTAGAAATGCTATGTAAGAATGCGAATAGAATTTGATGCCGATCCCGAAGCGGTGCAACCTCGTTGTATACGAAAACTAAAAATGCAGTGGAGCGGTATGGAAATCGTTTCTCCTAGCTATGGGCCTTGCTTTCTGGTAGCAGGAAAACGTCGTTGTAGGAAGAAGTTACGCAACGAAAACGATAAAGCGTTGTCTTGAGTAAATCTTAAATGTGTTCTGGGTCTCTTTTTTTACTTAGTTTAATGTCAACATTTTTCACTATAACTTCTTTTTATAACAAAATTTCTTTATTAATCTTATCATCCACTTCTAAACAGATAATCTTTTTAATATCTTCAATGTGTCTTTCATGTGTCATTATATTTAGCCAGTTATGTATCTATTTCTGTTTTTAAAATGAAATCCTGACTAAAAATGCAATTCACCTGTAAATCAAAGAGAGAAGCATTATGAAGAGATTATCCAAGATTATTGGAAACATCTCGCATTTTTCTTCAAACATTTTAATAAAACCTTTGAAAAAATATTACTCTAGGAAATAATTCATTAAACTACACTGTCGATTTATATTTTACTTTAAAAGTTTGCAATTAATATTTTTTTAACCTCATTATTTTAAAAGCAGCCATAGAAAATAGAAAACAAAATGACGCCGATATAACGGTGTAATAATCCTCGATATATAAATCTGGGCCATTAAAAATATAAAGTGAAACAAATTTATTATGTCTTAGTTTTTCTCTGAAATAAAACTATCGCTTAAAATAAATTAATCATGTTTATGATTTATAAAAGGTTTTACTGAACTCATTGAAAAAATGTCTTTCGGAATGAAAATAAAATAGTTTTTAATTGATCTTAACATAACCTGAGATTTGGAGCCATAAATTTTGACTCTTATATCTACACGGAAATAATTTTTATAATATTTTAAAGTAAAATTTATAAAGCTTATTATTTCTTATAACAAGTGTATTTAATATTATATGTTTGTCTTTATCAGAATTTTAAGGAAATATCAAACCTCAGAGTTAAACTGATTTACATACCCTTTTTTCTTAGCATTGAATTAAACGGCCTGGTTATTTCTTTCGGGTAACACCGCAACAATCTCAGAGATATTAATTCATTTAATTCTAATTGCAATTGCTCAAGTGTAAAATAATTAGGATTTGGTTTTATGCTATCATGTCCCAGTTATCTAGATCTATCGAAGAATCGACCTACCCTAATTTTCAGGAACGTCCAGATTTGAATTAATTTTCATAGGTGCTTATTTAAATTTTCTCAGTTTATCTTTTGACCTTATATTTTTGAAATTACTTCTTTAGTATTTACTCTTTTATTTTACTCATATATATTAAGCACCCTAATATGCATCAGTATTCTTTTAAATCACATTATTTAATAGTGAACGTTAATCAAACACATCTAACATTGCATAGGGAATATTTCAGAGGAGTTAATGTTTTCTAACATTTTGGTAACAGGAAGTGAAAAGGTTAGAGTGAATCAATTGCCGGGTCAGCTGCTAAGAATGTTTCTTCTTCGTGTCGTGCCAAACATGTTTTCTCTACAGAATCTATCTTACACAACAACGCACACAAACATATATATATATATATATATATATATATATATATATATATAACTTTCGAATATAAATGACATATATGGTCTGGTGCCTTATACATTTAGATATCCTTGATAAAACCCAACGGATAATCTGCTCTCTTCATTGTCCTGACCTGGCCTCTCGCCTTCAGTCATTTCCCCAACACGATAATGTAGCTGCCCTGTCACTTTTCTATGAATTCATTTATGGTAATTATTCTGATGAAGTTATACACATTTCTAGATTTGTGGTGAGGTCTGGTTATTTTTACACCTTATATACCTAGATGCAATTTCAATGCTAACTGTTTCTTCTATTGCACTTCTCGCTTGGGAAACTCTCTCGGCTTCTTGCAGTGAAAAACGTTATCTTCTGTTTTAATTCTTTCTTACTCCCTCCGTAATAGTATATTTCTTATAAACTCTTACAACTCAATAACGCTTTGGATCTTTATTGCATCGCCGGGAGTAAAATAATTAAAAACTCATGAATACGTGTCCAGGTCCGAATGGACTGATAAATATGTTGAAACACACACACACACACACCCATATATATATATATATATATATATATATATATATATATATATATATATATATATATATATATATATATATATATATATATATATATATATATGTTTGTGTGTGCTTGCGCATATTTATAGGAATGTACATGTGCATACATATAACTGATTACATGTGCAGTGGTGATATCCACACATTCGTGCAAACCTGATTTCATAGACACGGAAATGAAAATTATCTTTCGAAAGCAGAAAATCAAATCAGATTTTTGCAGATATAATTGCGTTTAGACAGAAAATATAAATTTGATTAGCGCTTCTTTTAAGCAATAAAAATTAGAGAAACAATAATTCCGGATTGGATATTTCTGAGGTGCGGAAAAAAGAAAACAAAAGAAAGGAATTAGGCCAATCAGTAAAAAAAAAATCAGATTATATAAATAATACAGTCCAATAAAAAAGCCATTATCGCAATCAACGAAGTTTCTACGTGAATTACCAACGGTATGAAATATGTATTTAGTAGATGATACTTATCTTTGCAAATGATTCTCAAAACGAATACAGACGAAACATATTTGAACATTTATACATGAAAATAATATTTCTATATAATTATATCCACAAAAACACAACCGTTTCGTAATAGGTTTTGGAGGGAGACAACTGTGATAGGGATAATATTTATTATATGCTATACTCTTCCGACTTTGAAATGGAAATGAAGAAAAAATGTTCAAGTCAAGAGATGTAAAAATGAACCGCCAAATTCAAGAAATCGGATTCTGTATGTCAATTGCTGTGAGATTATATAAAATGCATGATATACAATTCTACATTGCATTTTAACATATTTTCACACGTTTCTGATGGTACCTTTTCATATTTCTGATGGTAACGTATTTCACGAAACTACAAGTCACCGCAGAATGATATACCATCAATTCATTCTATATTCTATCTAAAAAATATGATTCCCAAATAAATATAGTGGTATTAAACAATATACGGTATAGAAAGTGAAGGCTGTATATACGCGTAGATATATGTACGAACATCGATATGAAAAGATTTTCTCAACTGCTTCCGGAATTTGCAGTGTATTACTTTTCCAATATACTTGGCATATAATTTGCTTGTCCATGCGTGAGAATATACCTTTCGGTTATGCTATGATAATTGAATGATACACATGATACATTGCATAAAGTATTATATACATTATCAATATATTGATACTGCTAAATGTAATATTTCACGAATCCCATTTCAATTTGAACAATATCAATTGTATTTAACGTGCGTGTGCCATATGAGTACACTTTTGCTTATGTGGTCATGCCACCTACAAAAATGCATCTAGATTGTTTCAGGCAAATGTTTTATATATATATATATATATATATATATATATATATATATATATATATATATATATATATATATATATATATATATACCGGGTACTGATTTTCAGTCTCACCAAATGTATTAATTTATAAAAAAAAAAAATATTTTCTTTATTGTTTAGAAAAAAAAATTCTTTCAAACCCCAACAGCAAAACAATGACAGAGATTCTTTGGTTAATATTTTTGTCGTAAAATATGTCAATTGTAGTTTAACAATAACTATCACAACATCCATTTAAGTTGACGTTATCATAAGTAACGGAAAATGCTATATACTTCATAATTGGCAGCCATATTGAATGTATTGCTTATTTTCAGTTAATTTGAACTTTTTTCATTCATAGGAAATTTTATTTCTTAAGATTATATTGTTTCTATTATCCTCCGTAATTTATTTGAAATTTCCGTTTTTGTAGACTTCTTTGTTGTCTTAATTTTATATAAAACACCTTATCTATTTTATTTGCCTTCATTTTGCATATTTATATTTACTATTTATTTTCGCCTACTCTTGGTTTTGAAACAGTCTGATTTTGGTAGCATTATTTGAGGTTGACTTTCAAAGACATAAGAGTATTCTTTGCATAATGGGTAGGGTTAGAAGCAGCTAAAGTTTCTGCCATGAAAACAACCATGTTTTAATTTTGTACATCGATATTCTAATATAAATATACTGGTTAAATATTTCGAATGAAATCTAGAATCCTTGCTAAGCAATCAATGACTGAGAAAGTTACTTTCAGCGTAAATATTTAAAGATAACATCAAAAGTGTCGATATAAGGAATTTAAGTAGCACTGGTTTATGAATGTCTGTTCAATGTGATATTTTCTTATAGACTGTTTGCTTTTAATATTGAGTGAGGCCCGTTTAACTAACGATAAATTAACGATAAAAGACAAATGGAAACTACAAATAAAGTAAAATTTCTTCAGATTCAGTCATGCACTCCTATAGTTCACAAGCAGAGATTTTTCTTCTGAAGATAGTTATGCTATCTGAAACGAGTAGAGGAACCTATGGTACCAGTTATTTTTACCGCAGTAAAATAGAGGCTAAGAAAGTGATATATGCTGAGAGACATTGAAACGAGAAAATCCGTGGGAAGATTTGAGAATTTAATTAACACATAAACAAATTGAATTGTAGGTCGAACAGTTCGAATAATGGGAAAGGGACCCAGATTTAGCGGTCAATGTTGATTGGCACACAGCTGCAAATGAATCTTGTAACGCGAAAATTACATTTTTCGTAAACAACAAATTTGGAGTTGGTTCCCCTGGTTGAAATTTGAGTTGAAATACTAAAAAGGTGATTGATAAGCCACACACGCTCACTGGGGTATTTAATGACATATAATAATATGAGGGAATGGAAGAAGAGAATTCCAATAATTAACGAATTCTCTTACTACACCATTTGGGCGATTGATAATAAATACTAATGCGCGAAGAGAATTCGGCAGACGAATCGCAAAAGAGAGAAGAGAGACAGAAGAGACGTAGAAGAGACCAGGGACAGGACCGAGGCCCATGTGATTATCTGCCGACTTCAGCTTGTGCCAAACTTTACCAAAGTAGCAAACCAGATTTTTCCTGGTCAACAATAATATCACAGCTTTGGGCTGATAATTATTTGCATACGAAATCTGATATAAACCAATTATTGTGCGCTGGACTGGTTTAAAAACAGTATTAACTTTTGTTCAATTTAATCGTGTTATTTTTTCCCTTTACGTCATCGCCCTTCATGGACCAGCCCAACACGAAGATATCTGCGACGATTTGAGCTTGGTTAACTTATGATCAACTTAAATCACAACGTGAGATAAAACACACATATACACAAATAAAAAAGAATATTAGTATCACAAGAACAATAATGACACCACTAAATATTAATAAAAGCTAGAACACCAAAACTAATATACACACATAATCAAAACAATATATGTGAAAGCCGCAACATTTTTTAATGCCGTATCATCAATGAATGCTTAAGGATTTGTGAGAGATGGATTAACTGCTAGGTGTTTTTACATTAGCTCAGTCTTCTTTTGTTGATTGAGTCCATATACTTTCGCTGTCTCCGAGAATTTATTCAGGATAATTTGAATGTCTTCTAGACTATATACTAATAGTGCGGTATTATTTGCAAAGAGAAGATCGCGTACAAGCTGCAGAGCAAGTTTTAAATGTGCTTTAAATCGTAGCTGATTGTATTAGGTTGATGCAAAATATTGACGTAATAATGTCGTTTTTTGACGTTAAAAATACGTCAAAAAACGACATTATTACCTCATTATTTTTGCACCAAGCTAATATAACCATCCACTTGTTCTGAATTCAACACTGATTCCTTCACTTCAGTCAGAGAATGTTTTTTCAAGCATAGCAGGAAGGAAATCTGTAAAGGGAAGCGGAGCAAGTAGGCAACTTTGCTTTGTACTGTTGGAGACGAAAAAGGCGTCCGATTGCTCACTTCCCGACCTTACAAAAGCTTTCATTCCTTCGTGAAAGGAGATAATGATATGGATCATTTGTTCTGGAACCAAAGAGCAGTTTGGTATACAGTATCGAAAGCTTTTGTGAAGTCTCCAAAAACAGAAAATTGATTGCTGTTTTGTTCTCGTATCTTTTCCTGGGCCTCCCGGAGACTAAGGATCATATCTACGGTTCATCTACCGGATCGAAAACCGCAGCCGATCTCTGATAATACCGATTCTGGTAATGCCAATTCATTAAGCTATTCAAGATGATACGAGCAAGGATTTTGCCAGCAAACGAAACAGATGTTCCTCCATGGTTGTCACAGTCACGCCTGTTCTCTTTGTACTTATACAAATGGACAACTGAAGCATCATTATACTACTGTGCCACTTCTCTCTTTTCCCTCACAATGTTAAAAAATTCACAAATTTTGTTCGACAAAAGATTGATACCATATTTGTATATTTCAGCTGAAATTCCATCTTCGCCGAGGGATTTTCCAGTCAAGACCTGTTTGATGGTCTTTTGAGATTGAAGCTTGAAGCGTTAGAAGAAAGGCTTTGTACAACAGGTCTCTGGGGAAGATTGTTTATTAATTCAGCATCAACAGACGAACACTGATTTAAGACCGTGGAGAAGTGTTCTGCCCAGCGTTTGATAATGTCGATATTTTCTGTCAAAAAGAGTTATCAGAAGAAATGATTACTGACAGACTGCTAAAAAATGGGACCAAAAACACCTTTCAAGTTTTGGTAGAATATTTTGAAGTCGCACCTGTCAGCAGCATTCTGCAAAGCTTTAGCCTTTGCTGCCTATCAGCCGTCCTTGTTCTCCTCCAGCTTATTTTGCTTGAAATTTTCCCTTGGCTGATTCAACGGCCCTTTTCTTTGATAGGAATGCTTTGCCTGTCATACAGATCTGATGATATTTATGCATGTTTTCAAGGCGAGTTTTAATTTCAAAATCGTTTGAATCAAAACAATCTTGATTTTTTTCGCTGAACATACCCGAGTCTATCTTTTTCCGAGTCATACAGTATATCCTTTGTAAGGCAGACCTTGTCGTTTCATCTTTATTGTCCACATCAAGAGATAAAAGATTTGAGTCACACAATGTTTGGAAAGAGTCTAATGTTTCCATATCTTTGTTATGTCTATCTTCTCTAGTGGTTTTCCTCGACTGATTCTAACAGGCTTCTTCATATGCATTACTGCATTTGAGCAAACGATTTTGTGATCTGACCAATATTAACCGATTGCTAGTGATCGTTTCAGCTTTATGTCGTGGCTATCAAGACCACGAATGTCGATGTAGTCAATGAGATGGTCGTACCCCGATCTAGGATGTCACAATGTAGTTTTGAATGTGATTTGTTGTTGAAAATTTTGGTGATTACAAGATCGAATTCACTGCAAAGAGACAGCAGCAAACCCCATTAGAATTTGATTTACAGAGAGGAAGTGCAATACATGAAGCTATTGGAGTAGAAGAGACGGCTACATTTAACCGTTTCTACAGAGGTGTCAACCTAGTAGTCCGTTTAAATTCACGCCGTCTGCGAACAAGCAAAAATAGCTTGTCGGAGCAGTTACCGTGAAAATATTTGTAGAAACGACAGAGGGAGGCGACGTCACGTCTGTGATAGAGTGACTGTAGCCGAAATGCCAGATCAAGGTCAATCACACTGCATATCTCTTTCTGGATTTCATCAAGGACTTTAAGACGAACAGCGGGGGCACCAGAACATATATGGTTGCAGTATTCCATGCAAGGGCGAATGGTTGATTTATAGATTTGAAGGATGAACTCGACCGAGAAATACTTTCTGGTGCGACACTGTGAACCTACTTTCCTCTCGGTGGATGAAGCTCTTGATTCAACATATTTGTTCCATTTGAGGACAGTTTGGGACCAAGCAAGATGCTCTCGTGGAGTTGAGTATCAGACATTATGATGGGAGGCAGTGTTGAGTAATAGAGAGCAGTTTTGTTTTGAGGCATTAAAGTTCACCAGCCAATTCCTGCTCCAGTCTACAATAGACTGGGTGTTGTTTCCGTGAGTAACTTCCAGGTTAGTTTTGTCAGCGATACCAGTTTTGCTTTTAGGAAGGAGTAAATATTAGTGTTGATTGTATAGATGCCTACTTAGGAACTGCTGACATCGTGAAGATCGTTAATGAAGATAAGGGACACATTATGGCTCAGGATAGAGCCTTGGGGGAAAACTGCTTCGTGGAATAGGAACTGGAGAAAAATCAGTTATGGACGACCTTCATTACACTGTTTGACAAGAATAATCGTATTAAGTCAAATAATCGACCTGAAATTCCGTATCCCTGAAGCTTACGATGGAGGCCGGTATGTCAAACCCTATGAAATCCTTTAGAGAAATCAAGACCCACGTCACGAGCTTCTCTTTGTCATAGAGTTGATCATGGCTATAAGCTGCTTTAGCGCTACGGTAATCACCGATTAAAACTTTAAAGACTTTGTCAAAGAATGGGAGGACACTGATAGGGCGGCATTTAGATGGGTCAGAAGGGTCTCCAGAGTTCTGAAATTCAGGGACAATAGATGAAAATTTCCCAAAGGCTGGAAAGCAAGATTCATTGAAGCAGTAGTTATATAATTTGGACAGTGCAGGGGTCACTTCAATAGCACATTTCTCCAGGACAATGCCTTGTAACCCTTCTCTACTGATAGCCTTATGGGAGTAGAGGATTCTCAATAACAACGACGGGGTTATGTGCAACTCAATCAATACAACCTCAGGTCTAGGGGGAAATCGGATGGGGTACGCTGGATGAGTTGATAATTGATTTGGATGAGAATTTCCGAGCAAAGCACACAGCTGAGAGGGCCAGGACCTCAAATTGGTTGAACAAAGGAGGTATTGTGCGTTTGCTGTTGTTAAGTATGCTCTTGCAGAGACGCCAATAATCATTGGAGCCAAATTGTCGAGATGCAATAAGTTTTTTTCATTCTAACAACAAATAGTAACTTTGCTTCATTGAGGACACGCTTTCACAACTTACGGGCTGAGGCAAAGTGAAGTCTGTTGCAATCTGACATGTCACTACGATATAGGCGGAAGAAGTGATTCCTATGGGAAATGGGAGCTGTGGAAGCAGCTAAAAACCACGGGGTGTGAAGGATTTAATCTTATATTTTCTTGAGTGGGGGATGAAATTTTTTCCAGTTTTCACCCAGGAGCAGGGCTCGGAAACGCATTTTTGAACGGGGAGATTGAAGACCACATCCCAGGGGACAATACGAAGGACATCCCCGTCTACTCTCTGATAACAGAAAGATGTTCTGTTGTTAAGAGCTTCTTTGCCGGGGGTAGAGTACAAGGTGATATTGATATTGTCAGCTCTTTCTTTCAAAATTAAAGTCCTGAAAAAAAAATAAAGTTCTTGAGAAAACACAAATATTATTGGTGTCAATGACAGACATATCGGCAATTAATGAGCCTTTATTAAAATCCTTCAGAACAGGAAAAGGTTACCCATTTAAAATTCCGTTATTTATAAAGGATGTATTTAAATATATATTAAATATACTATCATTAAATTAACTTAAATATCTAAACAAATGAAAGTGCCATGCAATAAATTTCATTTCAGTTTTAGATATATTACAAAATCCAGTATTAAATTTAACAAAATGGTTTGACGCTCTCACTTTCCACTTGGGGCGTTGTAAATGTAAAGAAAGAAAATATTCATTTAATATAAATGGAAATAACATACCACTAGTTAAAATAAAAATAGAATTTAACGAACAAAAAGACGTTGCAGTTGAAGAGAACTAGAAAGCCATAAACTATTATTAGAAAACGAAAGAATATGTGAAATCGTCATCAAAAGCGACTAACGTGTACCTAAAGACACAAGTTTTGTATCGAAGAATTTTTAATCATGTATATGCGGAAATTTAGCTATTATGAGATTCTGAGTGTAAAAACAGATAAAAAAATTGTTCCACATGGCAATCTGATGCGCATAATATAGCGTAAGTTAACTTTCAAAAATTAATAAAATTTTGAAATAATATGAAATATTCTTATGGACAAAGAAAACCGTGGGCTTTATATGCAAAATGTAATGTCCGATGGAGCAGTGAGTGTTGAAACCTATCTTTTCAAAAAAGATATTCTAAGCAAGGGATGAAATTATACCAAAGAAAACTGGGAATAACGATTCCCTAACTAGGAAATATTAAAACAGGATAAAGACTAAAAACACATAATTCCCGGATAAGAAATTTATAGCTAAGGACTAAGCAATATCTAAGAATGAAAGATCTCCTACATTATGTAACAACAATAGTGTCACCTGCACTCAGAGATAAACTCATGGGAACAAGTAATAATTTACTTAATTTAATAAACGGATAACAGAACAATGTATGCATCAAGAGAAAGTGAAATAAAAAGCAACGATATCATGTTCTAAAAGTATATTTTATATAGAAGAAATAATTATTTGTTAATGCAAAAGATGGCAATTTAGTTAAACCTGAAAATATATGATATTGTAATTACTGATATGTTTAAAATATTCTTAAATTCGGAGTGGATATTTTCAAAGATATAATGCAGCAGTTTTCAGTATTGGGCAAACCTGACAGAATATTTCTTTTAAATATATGTGAAACTAATTTGCCAGACCACAAAAATACGAAGATTTCTAAAAGATTAATGAAAGATATGAATGATGGCCAAGTGTGAAAAAACATTCCATTTAATGATGAAAAATATTGCGGTAACAAGAACAAGAAATACGGCGGTTTATATATATATATATATATATATATATATATATATATATATATATATATATATATATATAAGATGTATATCTATTAAATGGATGAATAGTGCGAAATTACTCTGCAATACTGAAAGATTTTCTTGGTTTGAAATAATGTATACATATATATATATATATATATATATATATATATATATATATATATATGTAAGGAAAACACATAAACGCAATGTTAAGAAAACACATAAACGCAGACTCTGGATATAATTATGCACAGATTGTAAAGGCAGAAGATATGCGAACGCGAAAATTACTATTTCGAGATTTAACTTTAAAATAAATTTCACATGTAAATATTTTCTGCAAATTTAGCGCTTCGCTTACGTGTGTAATTCTAACTGAGGTTTATGCTTATATAGCATGCAACAACACGCATATTTAATTCCACCATTACAAATATTATATTAGCAATATGAAGTCCTTTTAGGGGAGGAAACGATTTACATAGAATGTCATTCAATTACTAAAGAACCTTCTGATATATCAATTTACTACGCTGTGGTTTTCTGCCAGACTACAATGATGGCGAATTTCTTCGGGATGATTGTGTTCCTTGCCCCACATCACGTGCAATAAAAATATTTTTTGTGGATAAATATATTCAGGCTTTGGAAGAGTGGTCATCACAATGTGATTATGTCAATATAATTGAACCATTATGGTTGGAATAACAGGAAAATTGCTTCTGTTAAAACCACGAAAGACCTTAGCAATTACTGCCAAGGAGTAATGAGGAAAAGTTCACAATAACAATATATTGACGGCTTCTATTCCGTATCGCATTCTATTGAATATTTTTCCAGCCAATGATAGTTTCGTAATTTCTGTACTACTGCATTTCATTTTTAGAAGAAAAGGGTATGTCGCATCACGATCATGGCTGACATTGTAAACTTTGCCATATTTTGCATGTCATTTTGCTAATCATTATTTATAGTTGAGTAAAATAACAAATTAATTTATCAATGTGCTCAAAGGTTTCGGACGCCGGTGTACATTTTTTGGAAAAATAATTATGGATCAAAGTCTGTAACATTGAAGACGCGCAAAAATGAATTTTGAATTATGGGCACTCGAAAATAATTTCCAATTTTTGAATGATTTTTAATATAATACTAGAAATAGACGATGAGAACTAAACTGAACTGCCTTTAAACATTTCATCTATTCCAAAATCCATATGCAAGAATTTGAAAGGAATAGAAAAAAGCTGTTGTATATGTGTTAGAAATTTTTTCTCCTTTAATATCTTATGGATTAGTAGTTTATACAACCCTAACACACACACACACACACACACACACACATATATATATATATGTGTGTGTGTGTGCGTGCGTGCCTGCGTGTGTAAGAGGGGAAATAAAAGATAATCTGAGTCGATTTATTTTCCATAATATGCCAAATAACTCAAGTGCAAATGAATACAAAATCACTGGGACAATCAATATAAAAGGCTACAAAAGTAATACAATTAATGAAAGAAATCGTAGGAGAAATAGAGAGGAATAAGATATGAACAGTGGGACATTTTGCAAGTCAGAGTTAAAGCTATATATTTAATCAGAACAATGTCAGAGATTGCAGTAATAAATGCAGCCAAAATCCCACCTCGCTTCATAGGTTACGCAAAAGAATTTTAGATGTTTCGATAGAGAAAGCTGTTTAAAAAAAGAACAAATAAAATAGACATAATTTAATTAACACAGATCTTTACTGGAAACAAAGTCACTTTGCGAATACAGAACGAGATCAATGTATCAACTAGAAATTAATAAAAATTAAGCCGTGAGTGCGGTTGTTCATTAGATTTATTTAACAAATGCTGCATGATTAACATGTATGATGCGAGAAAAACATGTTGTATAGGCAGGCACATTGATAAGATACGCATATAAAAGTAAGATTTAAAGATTCGTCAAGAAACCCGAATGAACTGTTAAACTGTTGTGACCAAGTAAATGGTTAAAGAAATAACAAATCAAGTGTTGCAGATATATCATATCATATATTAAACAGTAAGTACAGCCGAATATTATTACGCGACTAGTGAGTGTGTGTCGGTCGACCGAGCGTTCAATCTATTCGACTGTTCCCCCAAGGCCTTCTCTCCTACTTATAGTAAGTGGAAGAGTCCAACGAAGACTCTTTAGAGGGAGGACACCACAGCCTAGACAAACTCGGAAAACAAGCATGGTAAAAGACTAATATTTAAATCAGAGAAATTGAAGTTCGATTATCAGCAGACGTGTCAATAAAATAAGCCAGCGAAATACTGGCGTGGGGCATAACAGGAATTGTACAGAATAACGTAATATCAGATGAAGTAATGTGTGTAAAAGTTATAGGAAAGTCCATATCACTATATATAATGATGCCTTCAAGAAATTATCTTACGTGTTAAGAGACAGGGAAAAGTTTAAGATCAAAATTACAGCCACCCGACATGATAAGATAAAAGATAAAAATAAAATTGTATGCTTTTTCTATACCGGCGATACGAATATATGGACGCACCTCTAAAAATCTCGATGGTCAGAGATTGGCAAGAGAACTCTCCTCCGATCTTGTACAAACTACCAATATGGTTACGACTTGCTTGTTACATTCAGTACCTCGAAGACGAAGTTTGTTACTTGCTGAACCCATATGACTCCCAAGATTCTGCCAAATACGCAAACTATCATTATGTTTGTTTGCTTCTTTCTTAGCCTTTGCATATAAATTGCTATCTCACTTAACCTTTCCAATCTTCAGGTCTTTGATATTTACTGTTAAATATAAATGCAAACTTTAAAAGAATGGATAATAATCATTTTCTTTTTTGTTTCATATTTGCTTGTATTTATACTAATCTAGTGTTTTCTACAGGGTAATGTATCAACCTCTCGTTTCTCTAGTTTTTCCATCACATACCATCCTTTCTTCAAATAGTTTACGAGCTTTTACTAATTCCGACTTCATGTTATTTAAGTCTCTATTCTATGCTCTTTGTTTTCATTGGTAGGTAGATCCCACATTAAATAACCGGCCTTTTGCCATTTGATGCCCAGGGGTTAGGGGTTGACTGAGTATCGTAAGTCGTTCACATCCTGACCAGTTGTTCGGTTGAACTCTCTGCCTTCGGGCGGAGAGGAACTCAAAGGATGCTACAGCAAAGGGAGGATTCTCTTTCGGGGAGGTAAACCAGCCCTGTACCCGTTTATATGTGATCAATGGACATATATTTTGGTCAAGCTCACGGGCTCGGAGATCCCACATCAAATAATCAGCCTTGTAACACACGATACACCAGCGGTGGGTGACTGAATGTCGTCAGCCGTTCACCTTCTGACCCACTGTTCGGTTGAACTCTCTGACTTCGGAAAAGGGGAGGAAACCGAAGGAGGCTACGCCGAAGGGCAGAGTCTCTTTCGGGGAGGTAAACCGGCCTTGAACCCGTCTTTACGGGTTCAGTAGGCATATTTGGGCCGAGCACAGCGGCTCGGAGATCCCACATTAAATAACCGGCCTTGTGCCACATGATGTCCCAGTCGGGGAGTAACTGAATATCGTCACTCGTTAACCTTCTGACCGGTTGTTTCCTTGGACTCTTTTTCCTTCGGGAGGACAGGAACACGAAAGGGGCTAAGCCGAAGGCCGGATTCTCTTTCGGGTAGGTAAACCGGCCCTGAACCCGTTTATACGGGTTCGGTAGGCATATTTTTGGGCCGAGCCCACGGGCTCATAGATGCCACATTAAATAACCGTCCTTGTACCACATGATGCCCCAGTCGGGGGCGGAGTGACTGAATGTCATCATTCGTTCACTTTCTGACCGGTTGTTCGGTTGGACTCTCAGCCTTCGGGAGGGGAGGAATCCCATAGAGGATACGGCGAAGGGCGGATTCTCCTTTCGGGGAGGTAAACCGGCTCTGAACACGTTTATACGGGTTCACTGGGCATATATTTGGGCCGGGCCCACGGGCCTGGATGTCCTACATTAAATAACCGGCCTTGTGCCACATGATGGGCCAGTGGGAGGTGACTGTATATCGTCAGTCGTTCACTTTCTGACCAGCTGTTCGGTTGGACTCTCTGCTTTTGGGAAGTGGTGGAACCCGAAAGAGGTTCCGCCGAAGGGCGCAGACTCCTTCGGGGAGGTACACCGGAACTGAACCCGTTTATACGGGTTCGATAGGCATATTTTTTGCCGAGCTCACGGGCTCAGAGATCCCACATTAAATAAACCGGACTCGAGTACTATGATATCCTAATCGGGGGGTGATTGAATATCGTAACTCGTTCACTTTCTAACAAGTTGTTCGGTTGGACTATCTGCCTTCGGGCTGGGAAGAACCCGAAGTAGGCGAAGCCGAAGGGCGGATTCTCTTTCGGGGAGGTAAAACGGCCCTGAACCCGTTTATCCGGGCACAATGGGCATATTTTTGGGCTGAGCGCACGGGCTCGGAGATCCAATATTAAATAACCGGCCTTGTGCCACATGATGCCCCAGTGGGGCTGAGACTGAATATCGTCAATCGTTCACCTCCTCACCGGCTGTTCGGCTTGACTGTATTCGGGCAGGGAGGAACCCGAATGAGGCTACGCCGAAAGGCGGAGTCTCTATCGGAGAAGTAAACTGGCACTGAACCTGTTTATACGGGTTCAATGGGCATATTTTTGGGCTGAGAACAGGGATCCCACATTAAATAAGCGGCCTTGTGCCACATGAAGCCCCAATCGGCGGGTGACTGAATATCGTCACTCGTTCACTTTCTGACCGGTTGTTCAGTTGGACTCTCTCCCTTCGGGCGGAGAGGAACCCGATAGAGGATACGGCGAAAGGCGGATTCTCTTTCGAGGAGGTAAACAGGCTCTGAACCCGTTTATACGGGTTCACTGGGCATATATTTGGGCCGGGCCAAAGGGCTCGGAGGTCCCACATTAAATAACCGGCCTTGTGTCACATGATGCCCCAGTGGGAGGTGACTGTATATCGACAGTCGTTCACTTTCTGACCAGCTGTTCGGTTGGACTCTCTCTCTTTGGGAAGTGGTGGAACCCGAAAGAGGCTACGCCGAATAGCGGAGTCTATTTCGGGGATGTAAACCGGAACTGAACCCGTTTATACGGGTTCGATAGGCATATTTTGCCGAGCACACGTGCTCAGAGATCGCACATTAAATAACCGGCCTTGAGTTACATGATGCCCCAGTGGGAGGGTGACTGAACATCGTTAGTGGTTCACTTTCTGACCAGCTGTTCTGTTGGACTCTCTCCCTTCGGATAGGTGTGGAAGCCGAAAGGGGCTACGCCAAAGGGCGGAGTCTATTTCCGGTGGTAAACCAGCACTTAACCAGTTTATACGGGTTCGATAGGCATATTTTTGTTCCGAGGACACGGGCTCGGTGATCCCACATTAAATAACCGGCCTTGTGTCACATGATGCCCGAATATTCTATTTCGGGGAGGTAAACCGACCCTTAACCGGTTTATATGGGTTCAATGTGCATATTTTGGGGACGAGCCTACGGGATCGGATAGCACACATTAAATAACCGGCCTTGTGCCACATGATGCCCCAGTGGTGCCGGTGACAAAATATAGTCTGTCGTTCATGTCCTGACCGGCTGTTCGGTTGAACCCTCTACCTTCGTGCGGACAGGAACCCGTAGGAGCCTACGCCGAAGGACAGATTCTCTTTTGGAGAGGAAAACCGGCCATGAAGCCGTTTATATGGGTTCAATGCACATATTTTGGGGCCGAGCCCACTGGCTCCGATATCCCACATTAAATAACCGGCCTTGTGCCACATGATACACCAGCTGGTGTTGAATGAATATCGACAGTCGTTCACCTCCTCACCAGCTGTTCGGCTGGACTGCCTTCGGGCAGGGAGGAACCCAACGGTGGCTACGCCGAAAAAAAGAGTCTTTTTTTGGGCCGAGCCAACGGGCTCGGAGAGCCCACATTAAATAACCAGCCTTGTGCCACCTTATGCCCAAGTCTTGACCGGCTGTTCGGTTGAACTCTCACCCTTTGGTCGGGGAGGAACCCGAACGATGCTACGCCGGTGGGCGGTGTCTCTTTCGGGTAGGTAAACCGACTCTGAACCCGTTTATACGGGTTCAATAGGCATATTTCTGGCCGAGCCGACGTGCTCGGAATGCCCACGTTAAAAAACCGGCCTTGTGCTACATGATGCCCCAGTGACTGTTCACTGAATATCGTCAGTAGTTCAAGTCGAGTGAAGAGTCGAGTCAGAGGCAGTCCGAAACAGAGTCGCGTTCAGATATTACTGCAAGATATTGGAATAATAATACTGGTCGAGACTACATTGTTCTCTCTACTTAACTTGATTATCCATACTAACGCTTCTACTTCTCTGTATATATTCCTGCTTGTAATATATCTGTGTTATTCGTACCTGTGTTCGAGGTCTTCTTTATTGGTTCTACCTTGGTCTATCACTGGGGTATAAGGAAACTGGACCATAACAATTTCCCTTAATTGCTGTTAATTCTTTTTTATTTGTTTGAATTAGGTTTCATGCCTGTGTAGTGTACATTTAATTTCTCATCGATAGTTATGTCTAAGGTCATCGAGTTATATCTAAGAGCCTAATCAGCTCTGTCGCCTCCTTAAATTCCAATGTGACTGGGTATACAGCAGAATATAATGTTTTGTTTTTTTTTACAAAATGCAGATACCTATTTAGTAGTTTTATGAGCAATGGAATTTCTAAGAGACTAAATCAGATGGGGAGTCTGAGAATAAGATAAAAATTTGGTGGTCGCTCTCGGATATGATATTTAGTGTCATGTCTATGGCACCAGCATCCACTCTGATGTCTCATTTGGTAATCGGTTTTGATAACAGTTTTCTCGAGTACTGCTACACTAACAGATCTTTCTGTATTTTTAGAACCTCAGTAAAAATGCTTAGATGATTTGGTAGTTTTTATTTAATCTTGGAGAATTTCTCGGGATAGGTAATGGAATGATTTTTGCTTTGGGAAGTTCAGTTATATTTGTTTTTTAATAATCCATGGAGGAATCTCTATTTTGATTCGGGTATTTTTCCGAGGGAATCGTTGATTTCTCAATGATTAGAACTATTCGAATTTAGAATGACTTTATTTTATTTTTGTTCTGGTGAAATAGTGGTTTGAATTTTGAATCTATTGTACAGTTATATGTAGGTTGAGATGATAAGATTTCAGTTTGAGGTAATATTGAGTGGCATTTCGTTAGGCTCAATGAACAGGTTTACCAGTAGTGAAGTAAGGAAGGCCTCAAATGAATGTCTCACTCCCCCATGGTATATTGTATCCAGGGTTCTTAAATAGGAATGGCTGGCTGATCCGTAGACCAGCAGCCATAAAAGTGCTAATGTTCCCTAGGATTTCACCAATGTATGTTGACTAACTCCCCATCCCACACCGGCCAAGACGTGCAGAGGTTATAGTGCCATGTTACATTCTTAAGTTTTTGGTGTGGGGTAAAAATATATTTTTTGGCATATGTTATTCCTAGGAAATTTTATTCCTTAATGAAATTTATCTCTATATCTAGTTTTAGAATCAGTTCATTGTGTAGCTTACATTGTTGGCAAAAATTGATGTATTTCTTTTGTTTTTGAGACATTAAAACCTTTGAATGTTGTCTATTTGTCTATTTTGTTTATTCACTCTTGCAAATGTCTCTCCATAGTATGCATTCATTTTAAGCGATAACATAGAATTATCTAAAAATAGTTAATCAGTCAACCCCAGGATACTGGGTACTTCTTTGTGGGATTGCTTCTTGTTTTTAACATTGGACAGGGTGTATCCTATTCTTAACTTGAAGGTTATTTCTCCTAAGAAAATTTTAATAAAGACTGCCTCTCAAACCAAGTTTTCAATATCCTTCCTAATCCACTGTTTCCAAACAAAGCCATGCGCCGTCTCTAGGTCAAAGAAGATGTTATTTCTTTAATGTTAGCTTCTCTTATAAAGTTTTCTTTTCTAATCTTATCAGATGATCTACTGTACGCATTTATTTTTAAAGCCACATTTTGTCATTTTTCCCCAGAAATCAGGTCAGTCTCCTATAAACCATGCATTCAATGAATTATATATATCGATCTAAAGCTTTGTCAGTATGAATGATCTATACGCTGTTTTGGATTCGAGATAATTGTTGTTTGCTTCCAGGTTTTTCGGAAATTCTCCATTTATCCAGATTTTATTTAATATATAGAATAGGAATTCTAGGGATTCTTGTGGGAGGTGCTTGAAGAATTCGTAGCGTATGCCGGCAAGTCCCTCTGCTGTGTTATGTCCCATTTCTAATCTGTCATAGCAAGAGGTTGTTGTAATGTTTGTGTTTATTTGATGTGAAGTTGAGTTTGAGCTTTTCATCATTTTTATTATTTTGGAATCTCTAGTTTCCATCTACATTGGAGTTTTCCGAGGTTTCGATTAAATTGGCAATTTCAAACTTGCCAGTTATTCCATCATTGTCTATCACTAAATGTTTATTGGGGAGGCTTTAGTTTTTCCTGATATTTTTCTCATGATTTCCGATTTTTTTTTTTCAGTAAGAGTTTGTTTAGGTATTTTTTCAACACTTACTCCATTCTCGTTTAATTTGCCCAATCCACTCTTTTTAGCTTCCAATATGTGTCGAGTTCCTCTTTTTGTTCAGAGATTTCCAACACATTTGGGAAATGGCTGCAACAGCAAGTGTTTAGATGCACCCTGAATTCATATAGATTAAGAGGTCACATAAGGTCAGGTCTATAGCTGAAAGACTGCCAGAGGTTGGATTTAAGTATGTGGCAAATCCGGCATTAAATAAACAGATTGTTGCAGTTTATTGTTTCTTCAAACAGTCTTCCTTTGCAATATGTTTGTTTGCCCCCATATGGTATAATGACTGTTTAAATTCCCCAGCACTATGGAGAATTTGGGTATCTGTACAATAAGTTTGTTCAGCTCTTTTTATCGATGTTGTCACTCAGTAGAATATGAAGGGAACATATATAGATTTCTTTGTATATTGTTGCTTTAACGGAAATTGTACTTTGGTGTTAAGCTAGATTTGTCTCTGAGGTATATTAATTTTTACTAGAAGTGATACACCACCAGACACCTCGGGTCTAGTATTGTGTATATAGTGATGTCTGATATTGTTTTTAAGTTGTAGTTTATTATCCTTAAGGGAAACCTTCTTGTAAGCAAAGAATGTCAGACTTTAGTTTATTAAGCAATAGTGAAAGTCATTGTAGTTTGGCTTTATTCCACGGATATTCCATTGGATTATTTTGATCTTCATTATGTGTTTTGCGTGTTATCTCTTTTCTTTGATTTTTTTCTTGTGGTGTTTTAGCAGTCTGCTGCTTCAATCTTTCAAGCAATAAGAATTTAACTTTAGTTTCTATCAGGATCTTTTGTTTAGATGATTCGTTTCATTGCGCTCTCTTCCAAGAGTTTCCTGCCTGTTGTCCTGTGATTCTTCTTAATTATGACCATTGTATTTCGTTATCAAATTCCATACATTCTATACTGCTTGTTTTCTTTGTTTGTGAACCTTTTTCATCTCTGGGTATTTGTATGTTCTTGATCATTTACGTTCTTTTCATTTTGTTTCTTTCTTCTTTAAGGAATATCTTTATGCTGGTTGTTATCTTGATAATTTGCTTTTAATTTTCATTTCTTCGTTTTTTTTTTAATTTTGATTTTGTTTTGCCGTTTCATTGATTTCTTTTTCTATCAGTTTTCTCTTTAGATAATTAACCATTTGAGAAGTTTTGAGCGTTTTTTAATTGTAATGTTGGATCGACATTGTGGTAAGTTTCGGTTCTGTGGTTGCAGTGGTTTCTGATTTTGCAATTTGTTTTCATTGTGTTTTTAATTCTTGAATTAAGAATATTATTTTTGGTTATCATTTAATTCGTTTGATATTAGATCGTCATCGGTATAACTTGATGTTTCTTGGGTAATTATAGCACTGGATTATGATGGAAGTTTGTTTTGACGCTTTTCCTCGCTTCTGAGATATTTTTGGTATGTTTAATTTTTTAAATCTGTTTATTTTCCCGGTTTCGCAGTAAATGGAATTTGTCCATCGCAATGGGTTTGAAAAATAAGTGTCTACTTTTGGAACTGTAAACCCAATTTTCTTTTTCTGAGATGCTAAGATTTTATCTATTACAAAATTTGACAACTTTGTTGTTAGATTGACTTCTGTTGGTTCTCTTACTATGAATTTCACTTTTTTATTAGATTGCTTTTCTGTGTCTGCATCAATGGGTACTCCCTTGGATTTGTGCTCATATTTTGTTCATTATTATTATTATTATTATTATTATTATTATTATTATTATTATTATTATTATTATTATTATTATTCATCAGCCATTCTCTCCTCCCATATCGGAGCCCCATGTGAGGGAAATGTTGAGGAGAGAAATTTACCTCATTTCTCCAGGTTCACATGACTGGTATACTCAAACGTGGGGTGGGTTCTAAGTAACTGTTATATCCAGGGTCGTCCTTTCAGGTGTGAGCTTTCCTCAGAAGATGAAACAGCCATTCCAGATTCCTTTGTTCCCGGTCTGATTAAACCTATTATAGACATTGCTTACTTAATTTAATATTTGATATGGTAAATGCGAGTGTATGTTGTTTTGTAAATCTGACTTACGTCTTGACGTGACCAACTGATTGAATGGATCCTTGAAGCTCAAATAAGGGCTAATGTGGCGTGTCGGAGTTTAGGAGTATATGAATGGCCCAACTCAAAAATCCCTCGAACACCAGGAATCCGACCTCAAGTATCACGGTTTGAAACGCACAGCAAACAAGTGACGCCCTTGAGAGACTATACCTCCAGCATCAGTGCAGTCAGCGTATTCGGCATCCCCGCTCACAGGGCAGCCTCTATTCTTCTTCATTTGTTGTGTTAGACTAAATGTTATTCTTAATACGGAAAATGTGATAATGAAATAATAAATGCAATATTCATTATTCAGCATGAATACAAATTCCAGAATATATTTACAGAGGTCTTAATGACTGAGGTGTGACAACAGATGTTGGCTCGGTCATTTTCTGATTGGTAAAAAAATGAATTTTTAATAAGAAGCCGTGTTTCAAGATAGATAGTCACTCGAATTCTAGGATACCCGTCTACTAGCAGACGTTCACTCAACACCCAGAGAGACCGTCACTGGTTTATACTGCAACTATGCTGATCAGACCTTATTTACAGTTTCCTAGGAAATAGTTATCTAGTGGGGTCGACAATTTAAACCAGGCCAGCATGCTCAAACACTCGACCACGATGACTTGTGGCTTGTTGTCCCGTTTAGACAATTTCACTCACAGGGCTGCGTTTTCAGACATTTTTCAAAGGTGATGCACGCTAGGATCGACCTAGGTCGAGTCCGATAACATCAGGAGGTGGGCTTCCTGACAAATCGACCATGGTGAAATTCGAAACCCGGTCGACTTGTGTACGTTCTAACTACTGGGCCACGCACCCATATAGAGAGATAGCTACGTACGTACGTACATATAGATATATACGTACATACATAATACATGCATACATACTTAGATATATGGATGAAAATATGGTTGAATATATAGATACATACACAAAAAAAAAATTGAATATACAGATACATACATAAAAAGTGTGCCTGGCCACTTGTATTCGAGGATGCCCGTAAATGGAACAGTTAGTTAATCCCCGTTGCAGACGCCTGATCAGGCATATTTGTGTTTGTCATCAGACATATACCTCACCTGCGGTTTATATTGCAACTACGCTGAGCGCATCTCGGTTACAATTTCCGGGAGAGAGTAGGTTATCTCACGTGATCCACAGTCTGAACAAGACTAGCATTCTCAAACCCTCGGTTACGATGACTTGTGACTTTATGCTAGCATAAACTCTAGCGTCTCCCACGAGCGTGTGGCCCAGTGGCTAAGAGATTTGCTTCCACCAGCGAGGTGAATTCTTGATGTTATCGCTCTACTTGCACCTTTGGAAAATTGCCTGAAAAACCATACCACGGGCTCACACAAACATTGTGAGTGAATTTGAGTAGATCAACATACATACATGGATAGATAAATACCTGGATAGTTTCGTAAATACCTAAACATATATGTACGTAGAGAGATATATAGAGAGGCTCGGTTTGTCGTTAATGAATGTGAAACTAAATTATTATTTTGTTTTCAAGTGGTACTTCAAAACAGATGCGAAGTTTTTGCTCCTTTGACATTGAATTATCAAATCTTCAGTTTGTTATATTAAATGCCGATTGTTCATCTTGAATCCTTGCCACCATTTTATCATAATTCATTGGCTATGATCTACAGTTGTCAAGACTTTTGCGACAAGGTGATGTTTGGTAAAATATCGCCAACGTGACGAGTGGGCTATTTATTTGTTGTTAATTTTATTCTTAGCGAATATTCAGTTTACGACACGCATTTATGATATGCTCAGCTTGACGTAATATAAGTGCAGCTAGTTTCGAAAATATAGCAAGACATAATATGCAGAGGCGGATAGCAATGCTGAAAAGCTTAAAAATAAAGAAAGAAAAAGGAATACATAAGCAAAGAAAAAAAGGACTAATCTCAAAACGAATTAATTTATTGAATAAATAAGTGGAATAATAAAAGTAAATATGTATTTAAAAAAAATAAAAAACCTTTTTACAACAACGAACGAAACATTGACTTCAGACCTGAAACAACAGCATAATATCTAAACTAACAAACATCGAGAAATTTATTCAATATAGAACTTGAAAAAAAACATGTCCAGATTGAAAAAGGAAAAATAATCGACACTAATCATTCAAATTAATAGGCCTGAAAGCTATATATATATATTATTCTTTTACACATGAGTTAGCAGAAATCTGTAAAGTAGGTGAACAAAATGTGTTATATATTTAAGTATTGCGTTTAATCCGTGAAATGAAATACCAATATTTAATCAACACGTGATTGAAAACGACAAGGTATTTACCAGTCATAGTTGCAATAGCGCTGATCTCGAGAAAAAAAAACATGAGAAAATATAATATGGCAATACAGAAGCTACATGTAATCAAGAAAGATGAGCATATTCATATAGTCCAAAAATGAAAGGTTCAAATGAATAATTCATTACATAACTATTGATCATACAAAAACGTTATCTGCAAGATATATATATATATATATATATATATATATATATATATATATAATGCATAAATATATCGTATATATAATAATAATAAATATATATCATATATATATATATATATATATATATCATATGTATAATATATCATATATATAATATATATATACCATATATATATAAAATATAATATATCAAATATAATATACCAAATATAATATACATCATATACATATATAACATAATATAATATTACAATATATAATATAATATATATGATATATATCATATATATAAGATATAATATGTAATATAATATATAATATTATAATATATTGTATATAATATAATACATAATATAATATATATATAATATATATAATATATATAACATATAATATATATATATAATATATATAACATATAATATCTATATATGTATATTATATATAATACATAAAGTATAGATAAAATATATAATATATATAATATATATATATATATATCATATATAATACATATAATATATATATATATAACATGTATAACATATATATATATATGTATATATTATTAGTTTTATTATTTCATTAGGGTCATGAAAACTCACACTATATATATATATTTATATATATATATATATATATATATATATTCATTTTGATTCAGATATTTTCACCTTTTTAACAAATATCAATAGTTTTAAAAAAGGAATGAAGCTCAACTTTTACCTTCATTCAAGTGATTTGCTTCAAATCACTCATGTCAAGATATATTCACCTAATCATTTTTTAACGTTTTACTATATTATCTTCAAAAGCTTTAACATTCGCTTTTCATAAGAAATTCCTTATTCACAATAGAAATCACTCTGAATAAATTTGGTCGATAAATCCTTATAATACAATTCTTCTGATACGGTTGTGCTCGACTTGTTACGAAGGCGTAAAATAAGAAATGTCAAAATTTCAGATTACTGACTAAATTCTTTGTTTCATTATTGCATTAATAACCGTGTTAAAACTATGAATAGATCTCGTCTCTTATGTTTGCGTATGATAGCAGGGTATTTTGAACCCTCTATAACTGTGTGATAGCCAGCCTAAAATAGGGAGAACTTTGAATGTAATCTCGTAGAAGAAACAACGAGAACCCATTACACGACATTTGGGAGATAAAAAAAAATGTATTTATTTTAAGGATTAGGCTAATTTTTTATTTGCCTAGGAACAAGGTATTAATCTAGCATTGAAAAGACGCCGTTAGATGTTTCAGTTTTGTGTGAATATTTTGAATTATCCAGCACACAATTTGAAGCCAATAAGTTTTTTTAATGTTTTCGGTGATCTCCCTCTGAACGGGGTTGAAACAATTTTTGTGTTATATAGGATTCCTAAGGGCAGGTGAAAAACCTGTTATATTTGAAAATGATATTTTTGCAAAATTGTTTTTAAAATAATTGCTTTTATTCTTCCAGACAATGACGTCATATAGGTGAATGATCTACATTTTTTTCTTATATATAGAACTTCTATTTGTAGTTTTACTTCGTCTATAAAATTCCTTGAAAATCACATCAGGTATCATTTTTAATTTAGCATGTTTCTTTTGGGTTTTTTTTATAGTTATGTTTTCATTTATGTCACCGTTTATTGTGAGAGTGTTTCAATATTTTTCCTGAATACTCTGAATTCCGTTAAGAACGAAAAACTCTTAACCGATGTTTAAAAATAATGATGCTTGTAATATTTTATTATCATTAATTATTTTCAGATACATAATTCTAATAATAACTGTAACTTCAAAACAATATATGTTCCAATTAAATTGGGTAGACTTTCGAAAACCTTACCTAACTCCAGAAATATCTGTCACTAGCAGCAAGGCCCGACGCTGCCCGTGCTTGATTCAAAAATCGTACGACACATTCAGCAATCGCTATCACATGACTTAAAATATTTTTGCCCTTCCTTGCCTTTAAATTATTGCCCTTTGCTGTGCTGATGTTGCTACATGTCTTACTTCTTGCCTATCTCACATTGCGAATATTGACACTGGTCGCACTACTTGGGCCTGGTTTTTGTTGCCCTTGTTTTGTTAACCCGGTACTTTGGAAACCATACATTGATCTGATTTTAAGTTGAAATAAAAAGAAAACAAAAGTGTTTAACAACGCGAAGTCAACTGCAAAGAGTGCAAAATGAGGTGAAAAACTTAGATTTACTGGGCCGCTTAATACAGGCGAGACATTGAACTTAAAACCCCCAAAATCCGTATCACCTGTGATTTAATCGGCTTTTATTACAAAGTTTGAGTCCCAAATAAAAAATCGTGCTCCGACATAACACAATGACGTAAATTGAAAAATCGGATCTGGGTTGCGGCTTGGGAGAAAGAACAACGTGGGAAATGGACTGCTGAGGGCATGGTCAATACGGAGGTTTGTATCGATTTTTGAGTCACGACGGGGTCAAACGACATTCTATGCAAGGCACCTCTAAATAGGCAGCGTAGGAATTTCTGGTTGAATTGTAAAGAACGCCCGAAATTTTAGAATGTAATCCGCCTGATTCCCTGAGTGTTGCTGGCGTTGTGACCACTGTAGACAACCCTTGGACGTTTACAAATCCATTAGTGTCCGCTGGAATAATACCTTCGCCAAGGACTAATAATGAATTCAAAAATTCGGCGGACCCAACATCGCCAGTTAGGTGTGCACGAATGTTGGTGGTAAGGTACAATGGTCTAACAGTGGGTCAAAGTTGTGACGTTTTCAAGCACGCTCGAATAGCGTCAGCCCTCGTCCCCTTAGTTACAACGGGGAAAGTCTGATGAAAGTCACTGGATAGAAGGACAGTTATACCTCCCTTAAGGTCATCGGAGTTTCGAATATCCTTCAAAGAGCGGTATACAGCCCCGAGTGCAGTTTTGGGACTGACAGTACACTCATCCCAGACGATAGCTTACATCACTTGAGTACCTCTGCCAGACCTGATTGCTTGGCTATACTGCATACAGATGTCTCTGCCTTAATCAGGTCAATCGGAAGTTTAAACGTTGAGTGCACTGTTCGGCCACCCAGTAGTAATGTGGCAGCAATGCTTGAAGACGCTACTCCTAGCGCCACTTAACCATGACGCCGAATTTCTGCAAGAAGCAGTTTTGTTACGAACGTGTTTTCCCTTCCCCCATGCGCGTCTAGGAAGAAAAAATGATCCTGTATCCTGCCTGATGGATGCAAGAACAGCATCGTAAGAGGGCCTTTGGTCTATGAGAAATTTTGGCTCATTTGTTGTGACATAGGCGTTGAGCTGCTCAACAGAGTAGGATGTCTCCCGCACAATCTCAGGTGAGAGAGTGGAGGAAGCCACACGATCTGGCGTTGGAAGCCCAATAGCGGCGAGAGATTCCCCCACCCCATTTCAACAAACAGGTTCTCAGTGATTATAAGCGCCCTGTTGTAAATATCAACGTTGAATGTAAGAGCCATTGTTGGACACAGAGTTGCGCTTCTCTGAGTATGTCTTCGGATAAAAAAAGCCTTGTATTTGTCCCAAAGTGATTTGGGATCATTTTTTTCGCACATTTATAAGATTATCGTGAAGTGGTGGCACAAAGCATAGGGCATTTTAAAAGAGCTCACTAAGCCATTGTGGCATCCCATTGGCTGTCGTCTTCCAAAAGGCCGAGACGGAGTCAGGCCTAACGAAAAGTGTCACATAAAACTCCATTAACCGTCCGTAAATTATTGTAGCTCGTTGGACCACTAACTCTGTGCAAAAGGAGTTGCAATTAAAAACATTCCTGTCGCGATGGGGGAACCGTGAATACCCTTACGAGTATGGCGTCTTTTTTGACGCCTTGATAGACCTCTGCGTTGGCCCCGCACTTCCGCAGAGCCCAGGTGTTCTTTTTTGTCCATACGTAGTATGAAGGCACGTCTGGGTACAGTAGAGTCCTAGCAAACTCGTCCTGTCCACAAATTTGAAGAACGCTGTAAGCGTTGTGTCTTTGGTACGCGCAGCCACATCCATGGCTGTATCCGCAGAAAAATAACGAAGTTCGTCATTGATTGGTGTAGCCTGGACAATGGCCATGTCTTAGACCAATGAATGAGCTCACGCAAAATGGAAGATGCTAGCGCGCATTAACGCACGCACGCGCCCATTATTTGGCAAACTCAAGGCTTGGCCGCCAACGGGGTCAAGCGGCCTGATGGATATGCAGCTTGGCTCTAACGCACGTGATGCCGGCGATGAGAATGCAAGGAACTGCAATGAAGGGTTTGCTCGTTTGGATTCTGTGACAACGGAAAGCCGCTAACCGTTTGCCGGCATTAGATTTGAAATATATTGGGAGGAAGCCCTGCTGTTTTAGCGCAAAAACTCCTCGTCAGGTCTGGGATGCGGCCTGGCCTAGGGTAAAAAATTTTAAAGAATTGGAAAATGGACTGCTGAGGGCGGAACCATTTTCACTCAGCACGTATGGGTTTTTTTTCAGTAAAGACGCGAATAAAGGAAGTCCTTATTTTGGTAAGATGCGACGATTGAAGCAAAAGTGTTTACAAAGTCGAATATGACATTTGTGGCTTAAAGTCAGACCTGGTAGCATGGATAAAAAAGGCGTATTTCAATCGCCCTGCACCCATTACAATATTTGAGGTAAAATGTTTTCTTCCACTCCACTGAATGTGCTGACTTCACATGCTGACCCACAATGGCCTCATCATAAATCCGGTCGGTTTTCACTAAAAACTGACATGCGGTTCAGGTGCAATCTGAGCATATCAGTTTTTGTTTTATCGATTTTCGGCGCTGTTTAGGAGTCCGTGGTCATGAAATTTCTGGGCAACACTTCTAATAGTAGACTCTAAGAGGGTGTCAAATTTACTTGAAACGCGATCATTCCTTCTGTAAGCAGACTTTTTCTATTATCGATTTTTTCGGAATCCGAACTCAAAAATCGGTCTCCGTCATGTCCTTATGGCAGCCATTTGCAAACTTGTGTTGAAAACCGCATCGAAATCAGGTGAGAAATGCGGCCTAGGCGAGGTAACAACGCCCACGACAGACACACAGACAGACAACATGAGAAATGTAGATAGATAGATAGATACATAGATAAATAGATAGATAGATAGATACTCACATTTCGTTTTACAGGATACTAATGATTCACTGTGGCAAATATAGATATTTTACCATTTCATTAAAATTATTATTTATTATAAGAGTTTTATTTTGGTAAATATATATGAATCTCGTATCCCTTAGACATTTTAACCTGATCATTCCGTATTGGGCGATGAGGCCGCCATCTGTTATTTGTACGAGCACCCCATGAAATGTTACTTGTGTTCTTTGGTTGCCCATATACTCGGTTTGGGGCCGAAGAATCTTCGTTGTTAAATTCCTTCCGGTTCAATATATGGCATCTGGCCTGACTGCCAGCACAACGACGCAAGTGACCCTTGGTCTTCTGGCCAATATTTTAGCCCCAAACTTTTGATTTCTTTAGATCCTCCTCCAATGTTACCCTACTGAAACAAATTAAATTCCGACTTTTTAAGTCCGTCGTCAGAAGAAGGAACTGCGTTCAGTGACTTCGGTATCATGAGGAACTCGTTTCCCTTAAGGTATTCCTCATAACTTTTCAAATCTGCGTAGTATGCTGCGTTTTTTCGACCTGGTTTAAAACCAGGATGTCTTTTAAGGGGCCACAACTTCTCAAAAATTCATATGTGTTTGTGTCATTTCTGCCGTGATAGTGTGGCATAGAAAATGTGTCATAATTTCGAACCCTCTCGTGGAGTGCATATTTTACTTTAATAAATTTTCTCATATATCTCCACTCGATTTATCATTGGCGGCCTCAATCTTAACAGCGTAAGGTACGCTGATGACGAATATTGATAACAGACACGGAAAAGCAATTAACGGAAGATGAGAAGAAGCGACTAAGCATAAACTACAAGAAAGCGGACTGCATTGTCGTCAGTAAGATGATGAGCTCAGAATGTGATCTAAAGGTCAAGAACACTTGAATCAGGTAGACGCGGAATTTTAAATACCCGGACAGTAATGTGATCTGTAGACGTATTAGGATAGTCATGGAAACATTTCAAAAGCTGAGGAGAGTACTGCGACACAGGAAGATATCTTTGGTAACAAAGAAAATTTTACTAAACTGTTAGGTGACATCTGCCCATCATTACGGCTGCGAAGTTTGGAAGATTTCCTCAAAGATGAAGAAGAGACTCGAGGCGACAGAGATGTGGTTCTACAGGAGGATGTTAAGGATATCATGGACCGAGCGTGTGAGCATCGATGATATCTTAGAGAGGTTGCAAACGAGGAAGCGGCTTATAATTAATATCAGGAAAAGACAGCTGGAATTTCTGGGACACGTAATGAGGAAGGAAGGCATGGAAAAGATGTAGAAAAATCCTTCCTCATCCCTATCATAATCTATCGAAACATTTATTTTAGGTACCCCTTCTTCCGTTTGATATCTTCAACACCACTTTCTATGGATGGCCATCAAGATAGATAAACATATATTCGATGCGTTATTTTCTTTCTTTTTCAATTTTTATTGAAGCTTTATATGAAAGGGCTTTGAGCATTTCCTCCAATATATTTTTACTTTCCTGAAAAGTGTAACGTCGTTTTCCCAAGTACTCTAAATATTTTTTCAGTCTATTATTGAGACTGCAACAAAAATGAAATTTATTACACATAGGTGTTATATACGAGTCTTTTCTTTGTGTGAACAGCGAGAATAAAATGAGATTTATGAAGAGAAAAATCTGTAAATTTAACACTGATATATGCTTTTTTTGCTTCAGATTTTGAAATTCATGCTAGGTGATAATAAATAAAAGGTATAATTCTAAATACCTCAACTGGGTTTCAGTAAAACTGATTGTTAAGGTGAATGATGTTGTAATGCATAATTTTGAATATTTTCTGCGCGCTGTTTATATAAATCTACTGTTTCTTTTGTAATTAATATATGCAATAGATTCTGACCAAATGAAGAATAGGTAAGAATGAATAAAGTCACCATAATTGTGCAAGTGTATAAAACGTAGGGGGCATTTTTCAGTAATTGTGTAAGTGTATAAAACATATGGGCACTTTTATCCTAAAACGCGTTTTAAAAAGAAAAAAATCAACAAAAATGCGCCGTCCGTCTCTTCAAGCAAATAAGACGTCATCATATTTCACCAAAATTTTTAAACAACTTTACATTTTCCAGATTAATAGTCTATACCCCGCATGAAATATCTACACAATTATTTCAAATATATATATATATATATATATATATATATATATATATATATAGATAGATAGATAGATAGATAGATAGATAGATAGATAGATAGATAGATATATTTAAAATTACGAAGATCTGTTCAAATATTCATAGACTGACCAATGTGGTCTGATGGAATGTGACCAAATGATGTTTATTTTATATATATAGTCCACATTCTGATCCACGGACTTCTTCCATCGTTGCTTCAGAGCTTCAATCTCATTGAAGATGTTTTCATTAGGTTGATCAAAATGTAGCTGATATGACGTCATCGCTACGGCAATACAAGCTTATCTTGGGTAACAAATGATTGTCAAATTGCGCCAATTCAAAAGAATATAAGGTTAGTCAGTTTAAAGTCAGTCACGAAGATCGTGTGTATTGGAACATTGTCATTTTTTGCCATTTTTCTTGGGTATTTGGTCTTCATAGCCTTTTTTAAATGCCTCCCCAGTAATGTTTGGATCTTTTGATGATAGTCGATAAATACAATTCTGTTTTCATATTGAAAGAATAAGCCATCTACTTCTCTGCAGATGAAACGACCTTGGCCTTGTTTGAAGGTGTGTTTTCACTGCATGGATTTTCTCTGTCTTAAATATTCAATGAAG
>OZ010574.1:144798755-144818755 GCA_963932145.1 Acanthosepion lycidas
TGGAATTTATAAACGGGGATCATATCATTCAGGTTCGGAGTAGATGTATTTTATTTATATTGTTTGCGACGATGTATTCTCGCCATTTAAATCATTAACCTCTATATTTGTTTTTTGTATGAATGATTCATCAATATATATATATATATATATATATATATATATATATATATATATATATATATATATATATATATATATATATATATTAACCAAGATAATATTTTCATAAATAAGGTTAGGTCGGAAATTATTTTATTATAATTTGCAAATTGATCGCTATAACTTGCTTCATATTTTGCATGCTCATATGGAAGTGATAGTAGGCATAACTATATAATTATGAACACATGCATATACAGAAAAAGTACAACTATTTAAGTTGTCATCGAAGACAAAACTATTAAATTATCTTCATGTTTTACTTAGATTCACTAGAAACCTACATTATTGCCCACACAATCTTGTAGTGCTAATCAGCTTGCACATTGCCTTGTTTTTTTTTTTTTGTTTATATGAGATACATGTTTTTATGTCGACATATTAACCTTACCTTTACACACGTTAAATTTCTAGGTTTTCTGCGCCGATATTTTATGGAAATCTAAAAATGATGAACCGATTTGCTGGTTATCTACACAGTGCATACTTAAATGGGAATGAATTTTATTCTAAACAGTGTCACTTGAGCGTTATTACAGAAACTTATAGTCCGACACCCCTAGACAGTCATTTATTAACAGTACATGTTTAATGCAATGTCAGATAAGGTGTTAATAACATACACCCGTTATTTCTTGTTTGTATATCTTCTACATACAAGAATTGTAATATCACATGACCTATATGCAATGTGAGAACTCCGATAATTTATTTTGAATTTTATCTTGCCTATTTTCACACTAACACTGAAGAGGGAATAAAAGTGATATAATTACGGGCATCTCTATGAGGTCAACATACATTTACGCACTCTAAAATTATATTTGCATGCTTTTATCCCATGACTTAGTACATGAGTGCATATTTTGCTAGGTTCTCCTAATGCAGAAGTATACGGTCGCATATGAGCTATCCTCATAATGGTTCGTTAATGTAAGCAAATGCTTACTCAATTTGGCGTAGTATAATTGAAATCGGTAAGCACGGTAAAGAAACGTTTGATTAGCAGACAGACGGAGACAGACAAACAAACCCAGGTTGTTTCAGATAATTTGAACTTACTTTCTTTGCAGATTTACACGTTAGTATCACTAATGTCATTTGTACAAAGAAATATCCTCAAATACTACAACATGTATGAAAATGCTCTTAATATGTCAAAGGCTTATCGAAGAGAATTTCATTCAGATTACCCACTTAGCTTACAATCTCACATATTAGAATTTAAGTTTTATAGCGTTTGACACTGGACTCTATAAGGGTAAGGAGAGCAAAGATAGCAACCAACTCTATGAAATAAGAAAGTGTGATGGGAAATTTTCACACAATCCAAGAATCCACTCGAAATACTGATTGTGATTCCATTTCCTCGGGTTGACAGGGGGCGTCAATTTCAAAATATGCGATGTAAAATGTTTAAAGAGCATGCAGTTATAAGGAATACACTCTTCCTAAGCATTATTTATATTGGATAGAGTTGCTTCTTGTTGCTGGAATGACAAAAGACAAAGCTTCAATATTTATATACTTTTTTGAGATAACCTCTATGTTTATACACGAACCAGTTCAGAAGTATATAAAATATCAATAATATTTATGCTGTTGATAAATGTATGTATGTAATTTTGTCTTTAATGGTATATCTGTCCTTGCTTCATAGCTGTACTGGATCATTTAAGAGAAATCATAGTCTATCACAGATATCAAGTTTCACGATTTTTTTATTTTTTTTTTTTTGGCAGGTGCAGAAAAGATGGACGTCATTAATTTCACTTTGCGTTGTCATTATATTTTATTTGGAGAATTCAAATAGAATACAACACTATATTCCCCATCCAACTACTTAGCGATGTAAGGTAATTTATATTAATATTTTTTGTAAAATAAAATGAGTATAGATATACGGAATTTCGCAATTATGCCCTTTAGTTATGTTTGAATGGAAATGCTTTAATTTGCTTAAATAACCAAATTATATTTAAAATGAATTCTAACGTAACCACAACAAGTATATCGCCCAATAATCAATGTCGGAATAAATGCTGTAAGCACATGATTAGTTTTCTTTTCACATATGTCTGCTATAATATGATCTCGATGACAACACATCCGCGTAAATCACATAGAAATACCGCTTATTTATACGTACTCTAAATCGATTTAAAAATATCTAAGCCTCAAGAAATATTTTGTACGGAGAAATAGGATGGCATAGAATATGCCGATATTTACGCTTTGCCAAGTGGCTACAGGGTTCGCTTCCCACCAACAGGACAGGGATCTACTCTCTTCCTTGTCGTTTTCTAATTGTATTGAGTTCTGAGCAAGCGGTGTTGTTGCAATATGTAGGAAAACTCGACCACGATTCACATAAGCATAGTGTTTCATACAGGTTCAATATAACTACTCTGAATCCATCGTTGATTTCACGGTTTGAATCTCCAGAGTATTCCCTATCTCCCAGAATATGTACGGAAGCCCTGACGTATAAACTACAGATTAGTTTTGTTGGTGCTGAAGCAAGACAAGTGTTCAAGAGATGATACCCACAACGGTTTACGTCATCAATGAAATAGATAGGTATATTCTAAAATGAATCAAATGTTTAGACAATCTTTATAACAGATCCCGACATCATTCATATATATATATATATATATATATATATATATATATATATATATATATATAACTCGCATATATATATATATATATAACACACATATATATATATATATATAACACGCATATATATATATATATATATAACACGCATATATATATATATATATATATATAACACACGCATATATATATATAACAAAACGCATATCTATATATATATAACACACACGCATATATATATAACACACACGCATATATATATATATATATATATATATATATATATATATATATATATATATATATATATATATATATATATATAGCAAAAAACACACATATTGTGTAACAGTAAAATTTGACAAAACGTGTAGCAGCATAATTGTTCATCGCACAAAATATTTAATATCTAATATTAAAATCACTAAACTAATTAAGTGTTTTTTTCCGGATTTCCAGATAAGACGTTTAGCTATCTTGAGACCATTTTCTGTAAGAATCACTACAAAAAAAAAACTTGACTTATTCAGGTCGAATGAATGCAGGTTAAAAATTGTCTTCTTTTCATCATTTTTAGTCGCATTTTTTGTTCCTTTCACGTCGTGCTTTTCACTGATTTCTATATTTCATTGGAAAATTCATATAAGTCACAAAGTGCCTTCAAAGAAAATACAATTTAAGAAACAAATCTTTGATCTTTGTACGATCCAATCAGCTAATTCCTTAGACTTATAGTAAATGACAATATCAAGCTCTACATATTCTACTTTTAGTGGGGCAAGAATGGGAGTGAAGAGAATTTTCATCATTAATATTGGTTTTAAAAATTTTAGAATATTAAAAGAAAAGATTGCAATATTTGCAAATTAAGAAGAAGAACCAGACAATTCCGCAACAATACGGAAAATGCAAAAGTGCTGAGGAAACTTACTTGGAATTGATCTCCAGCAAAATCAAGCGAATCATGCTGGTATGAACAAACGGCGACAATTTCAGAATCTTGAGGTTTTTAAGATGACAGGATCTCAAAATCTTTCTTATCGTAGATAGAAAATGCTCAGTAATTCCTTCAGTCTTTGGATACCAAGTACTCACTGAAAAGATTTTCTTTTCATAACTACAGTAAGTTACCCGAAGTGAAGCTATGAATCGATTGATAGTTCGTATTTGAAAATTGTAAATATTAATTTTTATTCAGTATCTTTTCAGCATATCATTGTAATTCAAATAAAATTGCTTAATTATAGAATATTTGTGAACAACTATTTCTTCCTGTATTAATGAAATGCTTGTTAAGTTTGATAAAGTAAAGTTGGAAGTTGATCTCACAAATGAGCTTCAATCTGTTGTCAAAATGGTGCAATAAGCGGCTTAAATTTAGCATCTTCAAAATAAAACTGCTTTCTTTCAATAGTCTTAGTAGACTTTTAAGAAGATCATAGAATATTTGTCATAATCGGAATTTAATTGAGATTTTTAGTAATAGTGACAAATATATTCTCAGTTGGTGTGTCATTCTAACAAATATGTTGAATATATTTATTTAGATCAATTGAAGGGATTGCGTTGTTTTAAAGAGGACACGGACATAAGCAACAAGCAAAATAGTTTGTATTTTATACAAAAAATGTTGATCTATTTTAATAATGAAATATAGGTAAACCCATATTTTGCAGGAATTGAGTTAGATTAGATGCATTCACTTTGGTGTAAGTATCTTCATATGACTAAGATACAACGTAACCAAAAAAGTTCTGTCCGTTTTTAAAGTAAGAAAAAAAAGCTTCATAGTAGGTGCAACTTATATTTAGTCTTCGAAGTAATAGCCATCGGCATAGGCATCTTCTGCCAACGTGTCTCCAGCAGTTCAATGCCCATGCGGTAGAACACGGGGGTGGGGTTGACTCAAATAAGTCCATGAGGGCTTTGCGCAAGTCTGCTACATTGGTGAAGGATTTCCCACGAAGATGATTATCGAGGGAGTGGAAGAGGTGGTAATCAGATGGCGCATGGTCAGTTGAATAAGGTGGATGGCATAAAGTCACCCACCCAAGTTGCTGTATGGTATCCTTGACCAATCACGTGACATGCGGCCTGGTGTTGTCATCGAGGAAAAGTACACCTTTGCGATTCACCAGTGCTGGCTCGTTTTCGCACAATGCCAGTTGCACACGTTTCAATTGCTGCGAGTATAGGTCTCCAGTGACCGTTTGGCCCGTTAATGGCAGTTCATAATGAAACACTTGACCTGTTCACCAGACACAAAGCATAATCTTGCGTGTGTGCATAGGTGGTCTTGCGGTGTGAGGGACAGCATCCGGAGGAGACAACCAATGTCTGGAACGCTTCGGAGTTTCGTACAGAACCCATTTTTCATCACTGGTAAGCACTCGATTGAATTAGGATGCGGTACGGTGGCGAACAAGCAGCGACACGCAGGCTGCCACACGTTACCACTTGTGGACCTCCAACAGCGTTTGCGGAATCCACTAGCGCAGTTTTTACGTCTTACTTAGGCGGTGCAGGTGAAGTCTAAATGTTTCATCGGAAACAATGAACTGTCTTGCAAGTTCACCACACGTTAGTCTACTGTCATCTTCAATGGCTGCCTTCACGACTTCGTCATTCAAGCCCTGTGGACGTCCACTGCGCGGCTCAACATGGAGAGACAAATCTCCCGACTTGAATTCTCGAAATCAACGCCTGGCAGTACGTTCATCCACAGCACTATCCCCAAACGCTTGACATGTGTGGTGAGTTGATGCAGCTGTTGATAAGCCCACTTTGAAATCGTGAAGTAAAGAGCCCCGAACGAGGTCCCTAGACACTTCCATCCTTCTCACAACTGCCCGGCTTATAACTGATGGCCGGACACGGTGCGCGTGTTTTTTACAACGTCTGATGTTCCTACTTCCGGCTGTCCGAATTTGAAAACCATTGCGGCACGCATTTCGTATATATTTCAACTTCATTCAATGACTAATTAAAAAACGGACAGAAATTTTTTGGTTACCTTGTAAAATCACATCATGCAAAGCAGTGTTGGCGGCGCGTACACTTCGAGCAATGAGAATATGTAAATACTCTCCACGCTTAAGAGAATAATCGTGGTGAAATTGCTAATAAACGAAATTGATATGTCCATAATTAATTAATCATAGTTAAGGATTTGAAGCTCATGAATGGAAAAATTAAGTTCATATATATATATATATATATATATATATATATATATATATATATATATATATATATATATATGAAATTGTTTCCATCGCTACGTAAGATTTCTCATGTTTCAAAAACACCTGCGAAAAACTTCAATTTACGTATTAAAAGTAAATTGAATTAAAGTAACAAGCTGTGCTTCATCTTCAAGCGGAATTTTTGGAATAACTAATCATGAAATTTAAGTAGCTTTATGAGCATCCTCATTCGTAATATTAATTATTAAGGAAACGGCTGAAGCAATTCTTTCAATAATGGGCGTAACGGTTAATACATTGTTATATAATATATATATATATATATATATATATATATATATATATATATATATATATATATATATATATATATATATATATACTTACAAGTTCTTTTAAAACTTATTCAAGAATATCTTCGCCATCTCTGAACTTCCAACTTTCTGACTTATCATAAATAGTTTCCTCTATTTCAATAGTTTTCACTGATCTTGGGAAAGGTGTTAATCCTCTTCTCTCTCCAGCTATGGGTAAATAGCAGGACAAACTGTGTTATATAGCCTTGGGTGATAAATTATACTTTTCGGTATTCTCATAGAGTTAGTAAATCCTGCAGTCATCTGAAATCCAAATATTAAATTACTGACAATATTGCGCGTAACCAAAACGACCGTGATCGTATCATTAGAATGCCATATTTATAGAAAATAAATTTCCATTAAACTATTAATACTTCACACAATATTAATATTTTTTCTCTTTAATACTTCAAATAATTATTAAGCTCGTAATGTTTTTCGTTTGCGGAGATATAATTATTACGAAAGTGTGTCTTTAGAAACTATCTTCTAGATTATTTTTACATCAACATACAAATATATAATCTCTATAGCTATGACATTGTGTGTCCAGGAGTTTGTGAAAATGAGCAATAGTAACAGTAAATGTATTGATGCCAATTTTAGGAGATATATTTTATATAGTGAACTTAAAAAAATGGAACAATTCGCCATCACTTTTCTTTCTCATCTTATAAATTTTTACAAAATTTATAAGACGATTACCAAGTACATTATTTTATTTTCCCTTTTTCCATTTTCTGATAATTTTTTGTCTCATGAAAATAAAACTATTTAATAGCCCAATATACACGTAAAAAGTCTATATCATGCAATATGAACAATTGATTTGAATAACAGCATTTTTAGAGGGAGATTTCCTGCACATGGATTTTGCGTTTATCTTAGAGAGAACATAAAACGTTAAAGTCAAGAGATTTCAACCTGATTTTGAAATTTTGTTTGGTAAGATTTATTAGCACAAACCTAACACTAATGGTTGAAGTTGGTTAGCGACTGAAAGAATGTAAATTTGTTGGCCTTGCGTTAGACTGCCCTCATGATAATTGATGACACGTATAGTGTTAATAATTCCTACATATTTGATTGCGGAGTGTCGGTAAACTAAAGTAGAAATTCTGTGAGTTAACAAGGACGGAATGTCTATTTCAAATCATCATCTGAAATATGAACAAATTAAATATTTGTTTTCCAATGAAATTTTCACGAGCTTAAAAACAGATATTAAAACTTACTTTATGGTACTGTTTAAACGATGCCTCGTATGAGACCCACATGCATTGATCATACATAACGGAACGAATGATCAGTTTCCTGCAAAATGCAAAATAGTCGAGGTATGCGATAAGGATTTAGAAGACTGTACAAAATCATTTTTGTAAAATACTCATTAATGATTGTACCAACTTTTTAAAAACATTTACTACATAAATCGTTATTTTAAAATAATTAAACCTAAGGATATTTCAGTAAAACAACAAGTGATTGATTTGTTTTTATTTTACCACTTATTAACCATTAGCAGATTATTTAAAACCGACATATTTTAGATTGTTAGAATTCTATATTTCGATTAATATTTCATTAAATATTTTTTGAGGAATAACGATTTTTCTCATAGCAATCCTAGAATGTGAAGAAATGATAGAATCTACCTTGCCCATGGGTTTTTGCGCATACGTGAACGTCAGGAACTCGAAATTTCCCCTCCGATTTCACTTTGTCAGCCGATATCCCTTAACCAACCTAACCATCAAATAAAAATGAGGGAAGTGATTTCTGTTTGAGAATGTGTCGTGTCCATTAAAATTCATTCAGAGCTCATTTGAATGGAAAAATAAAATGACGTCATTCAGTGACTCATTTGATTAGTATGGCTAACCTTTTGATATCTTAATCGACTCATTCCTTCTTCCTATTTCTTTAATGTACGGCGGTACGCCTTTGTATATTCATATATCATGCCGGCAGCATTTATAATTATTGTTGGGGGTTGATATTTCCTTGGAAGTCACATAAAAGAAAGTCTTCTCGGCGCACTATTCCACATATTATTCGAGTCGTTTCTGGTTGATTCTATCGAAAAGAGCAAAATTACTAAATATTTATTTCATTTTTCAAATCATTTTTCTAAATTTACGTGTTACTGTAGCTTAACGGAATATTAATATGCATTGAACAAGTTCTTGTTATAATTGATTTATTTTTATATTCGATTATGTGATCGATTTATGATCCGGTCTCATTGAATTATATTTTATATTAAAAAGCAGGGAATCTCATAGGAGTATCTCGTAATAATAGCGGATATTATTTTATCAGTACTGAATAGATATGTAGAGAAAATACTGTTTGTTTAAATACAGAGTTTTTCATAAGAACCTACACAATATACGGAGAATGTTACATGTACGAGATATTTATTTAATATCTAGGAGATAAATTTTCAAAACGAAAGAAAAGTAGCTTATCTCAACCGCCCCTCAAATAAAACTAAAATGGCTAGATACAATTCATAAAATTAAAAATAAATTGATACAATATTAATGTTGGGTTAAGTTTTTTTCCCAGTTTCAATTGACATACGTCATTCATTGAGATCCGAACTCATCTCAAAATGCAGACATGAAAATAAATTTTTACTACGTAACCTAAAAAATTAAAAACGGAAAAAATAAAATAAAAACAAATAAATATACTAATAAGCAAAAATAACAAAATAACAAAAAACAAAAAAAAATAGAAATAAAACATAAAAAAATACTATGTTACTTAAAAATCGAAAACCGAAAAGAGAAAATATACAAGTAAAATAAATTAACCTAAATTCATCCAAGTAAATAAATAAATAAACCAATCCCAAATAAAGATAATCAATTAAAAACTGTTCCCGCCAAAATAATACTTAGAATGAACTACAACAATCAACCCCAAAACTGAACAAATAGCTTTAATTAAATTCCCAAACCAAAACAAAACTGTTAAATAAGTGATATAAACAAATTCTTACTACGTTAATAAATAAATAAATAAATAATAAAATAAGAAACAAAAATAAAAACAAGCAATATAATTTGACCTAAATAGATAAACAAACGACTTCCGGTGAAATAACCGCCATAACAGAATACCCACAATGCACCACTAACCCGTATATATATAAATAGCTGAGAAAAATAACAGCACACGTGGCCTGACGGTTGCATATAGCATGAAACAGACTGTCGCCTCTAAGTGTTGACTTCTATGTTCACTTTTATATTTACACACGCTCTATCTCAGATATTGAGCACTTTTTTCCAAAAATATAGCACACCTTAAGACTATATTTCTTTATATATATATATATATATATATATATATATATAAAGAAATATAGTCTTAAGTTGTGCTATATTTATGGAATAAAGGGCTCAACATCAGAGATAGAGCCTGTGTAAATATAGATGTGAACATAGAAGTCCACACTTAGAGGCGACATTCTGTTTCATGCTATATGCAATTGTCAGGCCTGACAATTGCATATAGCATGAAACAGACTGTCGCCTCTAAGTGTTGACTTCTATGTTCACTTATATATATATATATATATATATATATATATATATACATATATATTCTACACAAATATACACAAAGTTCGGTTGTAGCATAAAGAGTGCATCGTCTGTATTTTAGATTCAGGCATTGATAACTTTACGTATGTTGGAAATCTTTTAGGAAAAGCATATTTCGTGACAGGGAGATGATCAACTGCTAGTTTTCTCCAGTTCGTGGGTGTGTCTCTCTTCATGTTTTTAAATGTCTTTGAACATTTGATATTGATCTATGTAAGTGTTTGTTGTATGATCTTTTACTATTTATTCTAATAATTATTCCATGCAAAGAAACTATATTTTAAATGCGTTTACCCGCATTTCTGTATATTTCTGGTGAAAAAAACTTCTACATATTTACGCGTATGGTTTAAACGATTAGAAAATTACAATTAACCTGCAAGATAACATTATGTAATCAACGTTTGAAGCATAGAACTTATTGATGGTTAAAGCATGCAAATTTAAAAAAAAAATACATACACATTATATGATATATTCAAGTGTTTATAAATGAGAATAAAATAAAGATTGATGGTAATCAACAAAAACAAATTTTCATAATATATAATTTTATCGCTAATAAGATCTACATAAAAGCGAGAATAAATTTGAACTAGTTAATAAATGCTGAAAGAAGATTTATTCGAAATGAGAAAACGAAATTGTTTTTGATGCGAGGGAAAAATAATGAAGCAGAATAACAAATACTCCATCGGTAAGTTACAATACAGAACACACGTAAATACGTGCAGGCATATAAACGCAAAAATAAAGCCATAGACGAATTGACTGTTATTTTTCTCATCCCTGATAACAAAAGATGTCAACAACACCATGTTTTAAGGTGGGGGTGTAAAAACTTTGTTAGACAAGAGTGGGAGAATTGAACGTTCAAAGTGATTCCATTTATTGACTTTTTTGAATGTCGCTGAACGGCTGCGGCTGTGAAATAGAAGCTAACACGCGGGAAAATCATCCATTGATCGGTTGTTATGTTACAACTACTGAGCTTTGTTGCTTTCTTTGTGCAGGCGCTGAGATCGATCTAATATCTGTTTATCATTGCAAAATTAACTTATTTTCAGAGATGCACAGAGTGGCGTAAAATAAACTCGCTTACAGATGTAACAAAAATCGCCGAAGAAGATCTCAAGATTTAATACACAGATCGTGTAACTTTTGTAGAGCTCAACAAAAGGCCCATACTTTAATATATATCTCGACATAGGAAAGAAAAATGTATATTGTAAATATACATAAACGGCCAAACAAGCAAGAAAGCATTAATTAAAAAAAGAAATAGCATATGTAGTGGATAAGACTAAGTACTACGTTACTAGAGGAAGACCCTAGTACGCAAGGGGTTACAGAAGATTTGGAGCGAGAGCCGATAGGAGTGATAGAGGAAAAGATGAGGAGAAGGATAGTGGATAGATCAAGGCAACTGGAGATATCGATTGATATTACATTTGAATTGTTGGAGATTATAGCTACCAGGTAAAAAGGGAAGGGAGTTCCACAAGCGAGAAGTGCGAGATAATAAGCTATTAGAGTAGAAAAGGCTACATTTAACAGTTTCAACAGTGAAAAGGGTGAGAGCGGGATGCTAGCCTCGTAGGACGCTTGAATTCGCGAAGACTGGGAACCAGCGCAAGCAGCTCATCGGAGCAATTTCCATGAAAATATTCGTACAAAAGACAGAGAGAGGCAACAGCGCGTCTTTGAGAGAGCGACTGCAGACGAGAAGCCAGATCAGGGTCAATTACATTGCATATCCGTCTCTGGAACAGAAGAGGCACCAGATCATATATGGCAGCAATACTCTATGCAAGGTCGAATGGTTGATTTGTAGATTTGAAGGATCGATTCCGGGGAGAAAAAATTCCTGGCACGGCACAAGGAGTCAATATTCCTTGCAGTGGACGAAGCAATTGACTCAATGTATTTGTTCCATCTCAATTCAGTATTCAACGTGAGACCGAGGAGCCGCTCTCGAGACGTTGACACTTAGACATTCTAATGGTTGGCAGGGAAGAATCTCTGTTGTCATCAATATAGAGCAGTTTTGTTTTTGAGGCGTTAAATTTAACCAGTCAATTCCTGCTCCGGTTCATAATCGATTGGAAGTGCTTTTCGAGACGAACGGCCAGGTTAGTTTTGAAATGGAATACGAGTGATGTGAAAGATAAAGATGTATAGAAAATATGAAAAGAAACTGGAACAAGAATGAGTTGTCTGCGCAAAATTAATAAGAATGATACAAGATTTAGGGATTCCTATACCACTGAAGTATTACCTGGGTGATTAATCAAAGAGGAGAATGGAAAAGTGTGGAGTATAAGAACTAAATAACAAACAAAAAAGACGAAAAAATGGTCTATGTGCTATATCAAACCAATAGTCGGAGCTGCGATCCTTGGATAAATTCCAATGCCAGTCAAAGCCATTTAGAGGGAGTCCGTGATTAATGAGATACCAAGAGGAAAAGGGGGTACAGAAGAGAAAATTTGATAAAACAGAGAAATAAAAATACAGAGGTGATAAACGCGAAAAATAGAAGGGTAGATGCTTACCGTTCAGCCACGTCTAGATTTACCCTAAATATTACATGAGAAAATTACCCCTTCAAACCCTTTTTTTCAAAAGTGTGTAACGTATTATAATTTTATGAAAGTTTTTTTTTTTTTTTTTTCAAGTAGATATTTTCAACACTTCTGGTATTACTTTTTTGGGACTTTTGCTGAAATACATCATAACTTTAATACTCACTAGATTTTTTTCAAAAATGCACAAGACGATGACTACAGCAAATAATTTAAAAAGTAATATATATACATATACATATATATATAATTTATATATACATATATATATATATATATATATATATATATATATATATATATATATATATATAACTATGAGTGTGTGTCGGTATGTATATTTACATTAGACCATTTAGTTAATGATATAGATTTGGTTTTATCGAATTGATAATGTCACAAAGACTAAAATCACTTATTTTTTATATTTATCCATCATTATTGACAGTATAAACTTTTCAAACCCTTACTATCTGCTGTCACAAGGGATCCGAAGCTTTTCGACATTTACACCAAACTCGATATTAATTGTGCCATTTTGCATTTCTCAAGCTCTAAATATTTATGAGATATCGATCTCATTCACGCTACATTAATTCTATGCTCATCACTAAATAGCACAGATTGGAAATAAACAGATTGCGTTACGTTAATATTAGTGTGACACAGATACATGTAACAGCTCAAGGAAACACATTATAAAAGAAACTCAAGACTAAATGAGAAAATAATATAAGTGGGGAGATTACGTATGTATTTTCTTTTCTCATATTGGTGCAACTACTGAAAACAGGAAAATTTGTTTCGAAAAAGAAACAAAAAAATCGTTAGAAACAAAGAAAGAGTATTGAACTGCTATGTAATATCAGTCCTCCTATCTGGCAATGAATGCTGGGAAATTGTGTGACACATGCAGGGGCAACAGAAATGTGGTTTTATAGAAGGATATTGTGAAAGCTATGGACCGATTATTTGAGCAACGTCGTAGTGACAATGGAAAAAATGACATTTATAGACAACATCATACAGAGACAACTGGAAATTCTGGGGCACATAATAAGAGAGGGTTAGAAGATCTTATACTGACATCCCAGATTGAAGAGAAGTGACGCAAGAGTACCACGCATGACTTACTGGGTTATCATTAGCGAAAAGTCGGTGGGATAGGATTTGGGAGAAATAGCAAAAAGACTAAGTTTATTAAGAACAAGAAATTGTAGCGAATCATTATCGACAACGTCATATATAAGAAGAATCTGTCGTTACAATATTCACAACGGGAACTTCATAAATTGGGAAAAAATATAGAAGTATATGCACACGCATCCCTGACAACAAACAAAGTCCAGAAAAATGGTAATTAATCCTTTTTTATGATATTGTCTTGTTGACACTATGCCAGTAATGATTGACTCAAAAAAATATTGTCTAAATTTTACTGGATTTCCCCTTTAAAAAAATCCACCCACCTTTATTAAATATTTTTTTTATAATTTAGGAGGGACGAAAAATTTGCACAAACGTAAGTAATTGTTGACGCGTTTTCCCAGTAACGACAGCCATGTTTGTTGTTTAATCATGATTTTTATCATTCAAATACTTTCATCACGTGTGGGAATATTAATTAATTAAATTAATTTAAGTTTCTCCTTAGTTTAAGAAGTTAGAAATAATTTATCAAATTGATACTTACTTAATGATTATAAGTGTATAAAAATATAGTTAGTTGTATAATATACATGTATAAAGTAATATTTGTTAAAAGTCTTATTTACTTCTATAGGATATTTCATAAAATACTGTATACTGTACATAATTATTGACAAATATACGCAAATCCACTGATTTTGTTAAATATATCAATTTTCACATTGTGTGTTGTGTTCGAACCCAACTTCCGATATTTACATTCATGTATGTAATATATTGTGGGATTTTGAATCTTTAAGACTTTTCCATAATTTTTTTTTTCGATAATGGATTGTTCATCAGATTGGAATTATACATGATATAGTATCTTTTTTAAAGATGTCGAACATAACAAAAAGTATATCCAAAGAAAAAAGCAAGATATAGTAAAGATGAGAGTTGAAAATACAAAATGGGAAATGGCGAAATATCTTTACAGTGATAATACAACCATGAATGAAAATGTAAAATTGGAGATGAAAGACTTTAATGTAAAAATATCACAAAAATAGACTGAGAAAGCAAAAAATCCAAACAAAAGTTGATTTATCTTCAAAAAGTATTTGGAAAAAATAGCTAAACCTATGAAAGTATATCATCTAGTAATTTTGAGGAAAGTAATGAAAGGTATATGTTAACGACCAAAATAAAACTGAAATGTCATTTTTATTATTGAATGTGGAAGTTCCTCGGTCGTATATGCAGATTTGTGCGTGAATATAGAAAATATTTAATTTAAAATAGAGGACATAGGTTGTGCAGTGTTTGCATAATTTGTGCAGAACATATACGTTGCTTGAAATCTGATAAAAGCAGAATTCTGGCTGTAATTACTCGAATTAGTCACTCGGAAGATAATGAATCAACTATTATCGAAAGCTTTTTGAAACCAAAATTTAGGTACATTTCCACAAACTGGGCACTAAAGCACGAACGCTCGCACGACAAATGGAAAGAAACCATAAAAATGTCAAAGGAATTTTTTCTGTAGTATTAACGACCCCTTACCCTACACACATTAAATTTTGCGTTATAAACAATTTCCTTGCGTTTTCATCAGCATTGTTTCATTAAAAGCAAAGTACAGTTATTTTGCTCCGTAATTTATTCATCTTTGTCATAAGATTTCAGGCAGCCCTCCGACACTGAACTGAATTTTATGTGGAAGGGACTTCAACCAACAATTTAATCTCCTTTTATTAAACAATATGTTCCCCATCAATTTGCAACATTTTAAAAAATAAAAATCTCTTGGTGCATATTCAGGTTAATATGATGTGCAAACATACAACAGGCTGACAGATTTCTAATATGACTATTAATCCTTCTATATTCGGACGAGGAAAATAATGTTCATTTTAGCCACTGTGTACGTTATCACTGAAATGCAAGAATTAAGCCATATTTTTGTGTACGTAATATATTCTTAATTATCAAGTATATTTTATATTTAGGGAGATACCTTTTTCATTACAATTTATTCTCAATAATACAAATTGCTGATGATCATTTTTATAGAGACGTTGTTCAATATACACTAGCAATATTCACCACTAATTTAATTACATGTAAAATAATGATAAATTTAAACATTTATTATAACGCTACAATCTTTCGATGTATAATTGCTGTAATGACGTAGACTCGTACAAGTCTATATTAAACCTAAATCAAAACGTAATATGTAAGGCATACACCAAGGGGTTATTACTTGAAAATGATTTTAATTACGATATGCTACAACTGCGCTTCACGCAGATGTTATTCAATGAAACTACATGCAAATCTGTCTATTCTCTCTACACTAAGTAGATAGATATCCAAATATATTTAGGTACTTTGGGTATTTTATTATAATATTACATCATTTTAGTGATAATTTCCAGGAAAATTCACTTACATATAAGACATGTTTTCTTCAATTATTCTTCAGAAAAAATATTAAAGATCACGTAATAATCATAGATACTATTAACAAGATATGAATTAATTTGCAGAAGTAAAGAGTGTGTGCGTTTGTGAATATCTACGTATACGTTAAAACATGTTCCTTAGCAATAAAAATAAGTGTAATTTTAATGTAATAACAATCTGAGTTTTGATATAAATGGCTGCAAATATATAATTCGTCCTGCATGAGGATTGAAATGAACGCGACGATTACACAGTTGAATAATGTATCTAAATATTTAGGAAATACAAATTAATTCTAGAAAGACAAGGTAAAATTAAAGCATGTACCTATATTTTTAACCTTTGGCTAAATAATGTATATTCAGCTTGAATTATCTTTGAATTAAATCAGATTTTGTAAAATATATTCAACCAATTTATTGATTGTAAGGACTTAATACGCGTGTTTTTACGTGTGAATCATATAGAGCCTGTCTATTTATATCTTACTGACAAACAGAAGAGCAAATTCTCGGATTTATTTACAGTTAAAGGAACAAACATGAAATATTATTCATGGATCCTTTCGTAAACACATAAACAAGTGCATAATACGCTCATGAATGGTTTTAGGCGTAAGAAGCAATCAAATCATGATAATCTTAAAGTTCTATCTATATTAATATATAGACAACTGGAATCGATTTGTTCCAGCGATGCAGATAAAGAGTTTTGAGATTGCCAAGATGTTGCCTGACAGCAATAAATGATTCTAATGTTCTTGTTTATTGGAGTTTTCCAGATTGGATTAACTTATATTTTAGATTCACCTAAAAGTCCACATTGTTTTGAGGGAGCCGTAACTTTCCAGGTCAGATTAAGTTCCTCTATCCATAATATATTGCAGTAGAACCCCAGTATAATTACTCTTAGCATTCGTTTGATTAAATGCCTTTCCAGGTGTAATTTTGAGTAATGTTACAAGATAATTTTAACACTATGCCAGGATGTCAAACCATTTGTATAACACACACAACGCTGAAGCAGATATTTTTTTTCAATTAAATGTTCACCTATTAGAAACTCCAGGTGCCACTCAAGATACTTGGTTAATTGATATAGGACGGATGCAAGTAACTGCTTAATTTGAGGAAACTTATGGCAAGTAACGGTTAACCCTATACTTGAAGGTTCTAAGATTATAGAGTTCAGGGAATTATCATTTCAGGTGTCTTTTCCATAAAGTATCAGCTCTTGGGAAGATGATATCCGAATTGAACTTCTTTCTTACCACTATTTCCAGATTTATGTGTCTGGAAATTAGTTTGTGCCTGTGTGTATATAGTAGGTTTTTTTTAGGTGTTATGTCCGAACTGTTAAAAAAAAAGAATGTAATTATTCAGAATATTTTCCAGGCAATTAGCAATAATTTAGCGATAAAATTTCGATGTTGCATTTGTGAGAGATTGTAAAAAGTAATTTTTTGCCTACAAGGCCTCATAAACCTCTTTTGAATTTTGCCAAGGATGCAAAGAGGATTGCGCATACCAAGCACGGATATGGCAGCAAATCTTTCATTTTTACTCTCACTTGGCTATTATAAAGATGCAGCATGACCGGTGGTGTCTGGAGAGGAATAAAGAGCTGACAACATTTTCAGTATCTTTCGCGAGTGATAGTCTACATAAGTTCTATTTGAGGCCTGTGTTAAACCGAAGTTTCAGAATCCCTTACGCCAAGAATCCTCACTGAGAGTGAAACCATGCAACAACATTACTCGTGAGAATATAGGGTCAGTTTGGTGATAAAATATTCCTAGCTTGTTTGTAAATTATTGAAATTTACAAGCAGGTTTTGACATTGGACAATGAGTTTTCAGGCCAGTAACAGATTGGCTGCAATGTTCTGGTAATCTCGATTAACGGTATGCGAATGTTGTTCTTATGCAGATTGTTAATATGACGAGTGAAGGTACGAACGAGTAGTAGACATCGTGAGTCGCCTGTGTTTATTTAATAGATTACAGAAACCTGGACAGTGCGAACTATCTTCATGGAAGAAGTTCATGATTGTAATTGCTATTCTAGATATTATATTGCTGGAGTGTGAGAAACAAAATTTTTTATCGCAGTTAAAAAGACTGAGGTGTACAAAGAATATCGAAGGTATCAAGAAAATGAAGGTCTGTTTCTGTCGAAGCGGCTGACAACATTCCTGTTCATGGTAGGTTTAAAGTGCTGCTCTTGACTCTAATGATTTTGAGGGGTTAATATTGAGCCGAGAAGGACGTTTTTGGCACATTTATGAAGACAGGATATCGAGCTGAAACTAGCAGAGTCATGGGAGCTACTTCTTTATACTTTAAAGATTTAGGTAAAAAAAAGTTCATTAAGCAAATATCAAAAGATTAATGTGCCAGAATTCCAAATACATCTGCATATAGATGTACGGAAAGAACATTTACTTTTCATTACGTTACTTTTATGAAGTTTCATATATATATATATATATATATATATATATATATATATATATATATATATATATATATATATATATATATATATATATATATATATATATATATCAGTTGTATAAACATTGAGTGGTAAGATTTCATTTTAATAGATCTCGAAATAGAAATGTAACTTACTAAAATTGGTACTAAACGAAGACCTATGCATATTTTAGCACTACGATTACATATATTTTGTTTTGTTTACACATGCAGGGGTTTCCAATTTAAATCACACACTGCGAGGTTATTGAAATGTCAAAATTATGCCTTAGCAAGACGCTGCAGGAAATTAGATAACGACTATAGGAAAACTCCATAATCTACCAAAGGTTTCCATATAGCTTTTTCACTAAGTAAAATTCTCAGTAAATATTTATAACATATGAATTAAAAATTATAGAAATTGTTTTCTGTTTACAGATAATTTAGTTTTGAGTGTTATGCAAATTTCCTTCTATGAATAACAAAATTAAAAACAAAGGTCAAACCTTTGCTTAAAATGGTGTCTAAGTAGCCAGTCAAAAAAGAAATATGTTTTTCATCGGTAATAACTTTTCCGTTTAAATTTTTATTTTATTTTTTTTTGTTTCTTTTGGGTTTTTTTAAACTGGAATTGAATTCATTTTACCCTCTTTTCCCTCTTCAAAAATTTTGTACATTGCTGATTTTTTTGCTTCGTACAAGGATTGGATGTTATTTTTAATCTCTTCAGAAAGAGAGGAATGTTGCACTTAAAGTAATTTAAAAAATTATAATTATATTACAGTTTCTGTGTCAATGATGCTTCTCTCGTATCACTCTGTAATAATCCATAATACAATTATCTCTCTTTACACTCTCCTAGCAATGTGTCTTTTAGCAATCTAACTCACGTGCGATCTATACAATCATATTTCGCGCCCTGGCTCCCAGCTGGGTTCTCCAGTTAAGTTTCCTGATTGAAACTCGTTCTTTGTAATAGTTATTTTTCTGAGTGCCAAGCCTGATGTTGTTTGTTTGTTGTTGTTTTTTTAGTGCTTTGATTTAGTTTTATTTTTTTAATAAATGTATGTAGGTTTTTCTTCTCGCCCAGTCAATACTCCCCCACCTTCTCTTGAATAGAAATAGATGCTCACCTTTATTTCTTGGTTATGTAGCGGTTCCCGGATCATTTCTTTTTCTCAGGCCTTATTAGTAATACCCCCGTGAAGATCTTGTGTTATGTGCGATTTGAGGTAAAGTCTTTTCATACTGAAGCTAACGAGTTGGCAAGTTTTCTGATTGCTAATCCTGAGTGGTAGTCTGGAGCCCAAAATTTTGCCTAGGAACTTGAGAGATTGTTCTGATCAAAAGTTCCATAATATCAG
>OZ010574.1:144823755-144861255 GCA_963932145.1 Acanthosepion lycidas
ACACACACACATATATATATAAATATATATACACCCATATATATATATAAATATATATACACCCATATATATACATATATATATATAAATATATGCATATATATGTAAATATATATATATATATATATATATATATATAGATATAAATATATAGAAACACACATGAATATATACATATATGCATATCATTTTATATATTAATATAATTATATATACTCATATATATGTATATACATAAATATACATATATATCTACATATATATTTATGTATAGATATAGATACACATACATACATATATAAACATACAATTGCATATAATATATATATACATATGCAAACATATACATACTACATATATACATATTGAAACATATCTATATTTATAAACATATACAGATATATATAAATATTGAAACATATCTATAAATATATACTCATATACAGATAGACCTATATATACACATGTACATACACATATATATACATCTGCATACACACACACACATATATACACATTTATATACATACATATATATATACACACACACACATATATATATATATATATATATATATATATATACACCCACATATACAATTGCACATCACTCACATATATACACACACAATCTTACACATATACACTTATACATACGAACATATAACTATACACATTTATACATGTACACTCGTATATATACATATACACATATACCTAACCACATACTCATATATATACACGCATTCATATATATATATATATATATATATATATATATATATATATATATATATATATATATATATATATATATATATATATAATAAAAAGGCTTAAAGCCTTTTTATTATATCCTTACTCTGTCCTGGACATTGAGTTCTACCTGGATTCTATCCTCTCGGAATGTTTTATTCAAAAAATATACATGTGTGTATATGCACCTGTGGTTTTTGCATATATATGTATATTTACCACTAATATTATAAATATATATATATATATATATATATATATATATATATATATATATATATATATATATATATATATATATATATATATATTTCATATACATACCTTCATATTTTCATACATTCATATAAATACATACACCTACATGCAAACATATGTTTTATTTACTTACATATATATGCATATTTCTTTGAATACGGCAATCAAGTTTGTTTTCATTTGATTTTTATGTAATTTGTCATGTGATGCGTTAAGTTTTTTTTCATGTTAAAATATTTAAAGTGATGTCCACTTCCTTTTTATCCAAGCGATTTTACTATATATAATTAGACATTTTTAGGTGTGAAATATATAGACGTTTTACATGAACTCTTTTTTCGTATGTTTATATTAGGTTGCAGCAAAAATAATGTCGGTTTCTGAGTTATTTTTAATGTCAAAAACCGACATTACTTTTGCACCAACCTAATATCTATATAAAGTTTTCATTTTCTATGCACTGCCTAATTAACTTGTCCATCTTCATAGTTGCTACTATTAAATATATTTTTTATCAAATATTATATTCCATCTCCCTACACATGAAATCAACTAATCCACAATCAATGGTTCTTTATATGTGATACCATCATTGCAGAGAAAAATTTGTTTTAGAAATTGAATCTCGTCTCCCCGTTGTTGTAGCTTCTTTATTTTTAGAGTTTGTAGAAAGAGAACGATTCAAAAACTTCCTCCGTCCAAAATCTTCCTATTTTATATACAGAATTTATTCATTATTAATATATCCACTAAAAACTAATTTAACCGACCTTCTGTACAATCTTAACAACGATAAACCTACAATAGATTTCAATTTTGAAACTGAAACGAAATATACTTTTTCTTTTCCGCGATATCATGTTACAGTGAAATATTATAGAAGTCAATTTTGACGTTTACAGAAAACCTACAAGCAAAAATGATGTGATCAGTTTCTACACAAACCACTCTTCTATAATTAACCTGGAAGTATTATAGATTTCTGTCTGACTGCATTAAGAATCTGAATCCCCCTATATTTATATCATGAAGGAACACACATAGAAACAATTTCAAAATCCATAATACCCTATCATTTCATCCAAAACGCAAGAAACAAAAACCATGCAAAATATACACCCGAAACAAAAATCCGTAATAATAAATAACATGAAAACTGATGCATTTACCCAGAACACCCTTTCCTATCTAAATAATCTGATATTCACAAACATTTCCAAATCCATATGAATATAATCAGATCCTTAACCACTAATAACAATCATTTATCCTAATATAGGATGAAACTGCCGCCCAGTGATTTCTGCATTCTGTTTAGGATTCTTCTCCTCTCGATGATTGACTTAATTATAATTATCTCAAATCCTCTTAATAATTTCGATCAATTTTATATCCTTGGTTGAACAGGCTGCAAATGCTTTCGATGGAACATTTTGGGGATAGTAGATGTGGCACAGTCCATTTCATTAAGGAAACTCTATTGAGTTACACCACGGAAGTTGTGAAGAGAGGCGCTATGTTGAGTCTAATAAGTAATCTCTTCGCCACAGAGGCAAGCGCCGTACCATAACGGACCGAGTTTGAATTTCTGTAGTGGATTCGCACTTCTGATTAGAGCCAGATATACGACGCAATGGCCATTCAGTTCTTTCTGCTTTCTGTTGAACACTATTCTAGACTGGATTCTTCTAATCTATTTAATTATGGTTATTTCAAATCCACCTAGTCATCTTAGTCATCTCTCTCTCTCTCTTTCTCTCTCTGACACACACACACACACACACACACACACACACACACACACACACACACACACACACACACACACACACATACACATATATATAAGTCTTAAGTATGTCTGATCTCATGAGAATTACATATAAGCAGCAGGTTCGTATCCTGGTGGAGACAACATTCCTTTAATCTCATATTCTATCCGTTAAATTTAATTAAACAAAAATGCAATTTGGATAAATTGGCTGAGCTTTTATACGGATATCAATTTCTTTTTTTAAGAAATTCACCCCAAGCAAGGTGCGAGTACTATTAGCTCGAAAGTGGTTACAAAGAGTGGGAGCAAGAGTAAAAATGCGTGATAGACAAACCACTGAAGAGAAGGTCGGAGAATTAGATTAAGGCGTCTGAAATGTCGATTGACATAGCATTTCAATATTTGATGCTATCAGGTAAGTGAGTACATTGAAGGGAGTTCAGCGGACGAGAATTCTGATATATGAAGCTATTAGAGTAGAAGAAACGGCTACATTTATCAGTTTCCACAGTGAAAGGGTGAGACTGTGATGCCAACCTTGTAGGACATTTAAATTCCTGCAGTTTGGGAACCAGCGAAATTAGATATGTCCGAGTAGTTACTGTTGAAGTATTTATAGAAAAGACAGAGAGATGCAAATAACACGTCTTTGAATGAGAGACTGTAGACGAAATAACAGATCAGGATCACATTGCATATCCGTCTCTGTATTTTTTCGAGGTCCTTGAAACGACTAGCGGAGGCACCAGACCATATGTGGCAGAAGTATTCCATGCAAGCTCTTATGGGTAAGTTGTAGATTTAAAGGATGGACACAATCGAGAAAAAAAAAACTTTCTAGAGTGATATAGAGAATATAACATTTAAGGAAAATAATTTTCAATATCTTTTATTTCATCATTTTCAGGTATCATATATCTGTTAATATATTTTACATATACATACATACATGTATAGTATTATAATAATAATAATAATAATAATAATAATAATAATAATATATATATATATATATATATACGTATACTTCTATAGTATTATAATAAAATTATATTTACACGTATACTTGTATAGCATTATAATATATATATATATATATATATATATATATATATATATATATATATATATATATATATATATATATATATATATATATATATATACGTATACTTTTATAGTATTATAATAAAATTATATTTACCCGTATACTTGTATAGTATTATAATATATATATATATATATATATATATATATATATGTATACTTCTATAGTATTATAATAAAACATATTATATGTATATATATATATATATATATATATATATATATATATATATATATATATATATATATATATATTTGACGTTTATCTGCGTACTATACATCTGTGTATGAACTATCACTTCACTGTTTGGTCTCATATACTGATGTATATCTTGGAAATTCCTTTCCTAATTTCCCAACCAATATTCCCTTGCTTTTTATTAAATATTTTCCCCCTAATTTCTCAGTTTTTCATCGTTGAAACCACATAATCACAATGTTAATCGATCAAATATTTAACAAAATAATTTCGCCGTTGTAATTACTTATTGAACCCATATGCTAATTGTTTCTTCACGAGCACTTAGTACTCGGGAAATTCTTCTTGCTTCCCTGCTAACTACGGTGTTGTAAAATTTAATGACACTATCGTCGACTCTTATTAATATCTTATTCAACATTCTTTCAGAGAACAGCCTTACTGCCGGTAAAATAATTGAGATAAGTTTATTAAATCTGTATTTTTATTCAGAAAATATGTATATCTTGAATCCATTTTCTGCTATTACTCTTTCCAGGTATTGATGGGGATTTTTTTCTAACGTTTCGTTTTAGATAATATGCCATGTGAAATCTTGGTTTTTCTCATCGAATTAATCTAACCATTTCATTTTTGCTGCAAATTCTCAAACATTGTTTTGTTATTTGTTGCAATGTGCTGTCATTACGTAGCGCTAATGTCTTTAATTAATGATGATTATTTCTTACAACGTTCTGCTCAATTCACAAATAATCCTAAGTACTTTTTCAATTTATTGCGACAAATCATTTTATCGTCTTAACAAATGACTATAATCATTTCAAAATAACCGTGCTCTGATTCATTAGCTTTTAAAATTTCAAAAACAGATATGTTTTACTCTCCTAAATGGTTTGTAGACCCTTACATTTCAGAGTCAAACCTGCAAAATGATGCATGCTGGTAAAATTTTGTATTACAATTACGGAATCAGTCACTCAATTGAAATCTTTGAGAATTCCACTGCATGGTAGAATTTTCCAGTGTCTATACCAAAAGTATAAATAAATAAAAGTATGTTTTCTATTTTTTATTACTTAAAACGTTCGTAAATTTTAACTGCATAAAATTTTCTTAGTAATAAATAAAATATTCAATAGGCCTTTTCTATGCATTTTAACAAAACCATTCATATATAATATTAAGTTGGTGCAAAAATAATGACGTAATAATGTCGTTTTTTGACGTTTTTTAACGTATTTTTAACGTCAAAAAACAACATTATTATGTCATTATTTTTGCACCAACCTAATAACTTTGCAATCACCAGAAGTCTGAATAAAAGCCTTGCTCTGCAAAATATACTGCAATTAGATTATCACCTGATGTATTTATCTCTATTTATTTTCTCTTTACATAACGATTCTTTCCTTAGAAAATATTTACTCATCCCAGATTTGAAATCGATTAGTTTACGACCTTTTGTCTTTTTTATCTCCCGAATTGTGAAATGCTGATTTTCTGAACATTGTTTTATGATTTCCAACTCTATGTTATTAGTTAGGCTGATAGATATTCACACTAAACTACCTGCAAAATTACACTGATCCGTTGGTTATTAGTTAATGGTTTATTTCTTTATCGTAAGGGATCCTCAGAGAAAGGTTTGCATATATTTCTCGATATATTATAATAATGATGAGGAAAATTGTCGCGTATGTCGGATGAATCATTCAATGAAAATCAAATAAAGAATGAAGATGAGGATAGCAGTCCGAGTAATGTAAATAATGTAATCAAATAAAATAAACCTATTCTGCTGCTATCTATCGTTTAATCAATAAGACTTTCATGGCTAAAACCGTTATTATCTTCAAAAAAGTAAAAAAGAAGAAATATAGAAACAAAATAATTAATAGCATAAGACAAAATATTACGATTATTGCATAACATAAGACTTAAACGTTTATATGACACTAAACAAAATGAAAAAAAAAAAGAAAAATTGACAGAAAACATTAATCGTTAGTTAAAATGGTTGGGTGAAAATCTTTCTCATCCACTGCTAAATAATCCAACATTTGGTACGTCATTTCCTATTTCATTGCATTGACTATATATTTTTAGAATCATGACAATGTATGAAATCCGACAAGTCAGTTTCCGATGTAAGATTAAAAAGTATGAAAGCTTATGCTATGATCGAAAAATAGAATACAAAAAAAAATAAATAAATCTTATGACACAAGGGAATGAATAATTCCATTAAATGCTCACTTTATAAGCTTAATCGATCTGTTCGTTTTCAATAAATCGGTTAACTTCGATTTACATGTTTTTTATATTTAACTTTGAAGATTCCTAATACATCCTCAGGACTTCGTTCAAGATTAATGTTTTTAAATATTCTCAAATTCATTTTTTGATAAGTGTTATATTTTGGGAAGTAAAAGCGAATTAGATTTCTTGCTGAAGTAAAATTAATATATCAAGCGAATGGTGAATATTTCAAAGGTCTTATGTTGTATTTGAAAAAAATAATGGTGGCAGATAGAGTTGATATTGCTTAATATATTTATTAGAGGGTGAAAAACAATAGGGTAAATAAAACACATCCGTCTGCACATATAAAGCGAAATCATAGGAAAAATACGTGTCAATATTGATTCAGATGTATAGGTTTATATTTGTCTAAGAACAAATGATGTAGGTGAAAAGTACGTCTCAAGTGAATTTATAAAAAAAAAACATGGTTACTGAAACGCGCATAAGTTGTCTAAGTATAATTTAGAACATTTATAATTTAAATATTTTGATTCATACTTCAAAACATATTGGGATAATAAAATTTACATCTGCTCAGTGCCCTGCTACTTACTGAAAGAAATGATAATAAATGCTGTATTATTATTTTTGAAACCTCTGTTTGGAATGAGGAAATATATTGTTAACTGCTGAAAGACTGACATTATTCGTTACCCTATTTTAAGAAAATTAGGTAAGCTATAATATCTTATATACTCTAGCATATTGCAAGTTTTCATGGTCCGTTTTTTAGGCAAAAATAGTAGTTGCACTATATACAGGTTCCTTTTTGAGCGGTTTAAAACTCATGCATTTTCGATGAGACTTTGCATTATACAAATTCAAGAGGCGGGCTATACAGGAAGACGTCTTATTCACGAGTAAATGATTTCTCATGCAATGTTATTTTTATCCAAATAGTCAAAACTAATATTTGTACCAAATGATTTGTTTAGTTTGTACAGGCGCTACAATTTAATGTCATTTGAGTTTAAAACTGTTTTTTGATACTGAAATAAATAATCACTATACGTATTAATATCGATACTAAATAATTATTGGGTGCATGTGTATGACGTGGCATTTTTTTCTTTCGTTTTGTTTTATACGGGGAAATTTGTAAACGAATCTTACAGGAAATTTATCTCTCAATCAGAATCGAAATGTTATTTCCTTGTAATTGGAAATCATGTTAAGCCACAGTGATAAGAGAAACAATTAAAGCAATTTTAAAATAAATTTGCATATTTAATAACCATGTTTATTAACCATTTATTTATTAACCATATTTGATAATCATTATTCATTAACGATTTCCCACCGTAAATTTGATGAGATCCGCGATTGAGCCGGGGACTTCCGCATGGGACTTGGAGATAAAAAAAAAAATAGTTAAATATATGCTTCTCATTTGTTGAGAGATTTCTTTTTACAGCTGTGGCAGCGGATAAGTTTTGGCTTTATTGGCCCTCATTCGATGACGTTCCTTCGAAGCGTTGGCGGGATTGCGTCTCGATTAAGGGACGAGCTTCCCGAAACGGAGTGGCTCTTTCAGCGTGCCACAGTGGCGGAGTGCGATGTAATGCTTTCTCCATCATTGCGACTGGCAGCGGATAAACCCTCCCTCCAAAAAAAAAAGAGAAAAACTAAATTTATTTGCCTTACTAATAAATATACATTTGTTATTTTTATAAAACACCCACCTTACTAACAATGTTGCCTATCAATACCTTTAAGGTTTTGTAAGACTAAAAATATAAATGCAACTAAAAAAAAAAAACATTTGTTACACGTCTAACGACTGACGATTTGAACGCACATATTTCGGAAAATTTAACTTTAAACGCTCTCAGAATTACACACACCATAAGAAAAATCCGTGTACATGTTTTTTTAATTGACACTTGAATAGTAAACAATAAGTCCAATATAAATTATCTCCATTCACACAACACAATATCTAAGACAAAAACAATATAGTAAAAACGAAAGATTACACCCCGCCCAGTTGTATGTAGCTTACATATTGGACGAAAACGCTCGGAACAATCTCTACGGGTCAATTTTATATATTCTTATCCCACATAAAACAACAACAAAAAGAAAAACTGTAAGGAGACTAGATAAAGTGAATTTTTTCTTGTCAGACATATTCAGCAAAATGTTCTGGTGTGTGTGTGTGTGTGCATACACTTCAGAGATATAAATTTCGTATCCCAGCCAGATTCCCAAAATCAATCTAAGTCAGATGCATCTCGATGTGCATCTGTGAATCGAAAATAATTCAACATCCACAAGATTTTGTGATGATGGAGAGGTTTGCTTCATTTGAAAAGTTATTGCTACTTCCAAATTTTATATACAACAATTTTTACTGGAATTCTCTACATGATCGTCGGGAATATCTGTATGCCTTTAGTTTTAATTTCGAAATTAGGAATGTTGGATCATTTGTGGGAAGTAACTGAAGTTTTACTTTTTCCCCATTAACAAATACTTTGAACAAACAAAGTCAACATGGATGGCATTTAACTTTTACCGATATAATTTGTCAGAAAATATTAAATAGTTTTTAATTTTAAGAGTTTTGTGACAGTGATATTTGCCATGAAACCAAATCTTATGGATAGAATGCGAATATGGTTCATGCATTAAAAGAAAAAACAAACAAAAAAACCTGCATACTTTTATTGTTGAAAAATAGCTAAAACGCATTTTGTAATCATCTCAATCCAAGACAAGGGATAAGGAAAAAGGATGCTGTGGTATACAAGGAATGAAAATAACAAGGATACATTAGTGATTAAAAAGAACAATAAAGGAAAAGGTTTCAGAAAGACGGAAGATGGTGATTGACATTGTATTTAATATTTTGAAGATTGTAGGTGGCATGGAAGCAAGGAATTAGATGAGAATGTGCGAGAAGAAAATATTAGAATAGAACTGATTGCAGCCAGTAAAATGGCGAAACAATTAATAGCCCGCTTAAATTCAGGCAATTGGGGCAGTAAGAAGGAAAATTCATAGGAACTACCATGAAAATATGTGCTCAAAAGATACAAGAAAGACGCGTCACGTTTTTAAGTATGTAACTGAATTCGAGGTGTCACTACAGGATCGATTAATTTACAGAACTTTCTTTAAATTTTCTCAAGAATCTCATGATATTTATTAAGAATACTAAACCAGATATGGTAGCAGTGTATGATGCACGGACGAAAGGCAAATTTTATAAATGTACTTGTATTATGATGAGAAGAAATTTGCCTAACATAACAAAGTGAACAAAACTTCCTAGCAGTAGACAGTTGGATTTGTCAGACATACTAATAACTGATAACATCGGGAAAGTCATTGATGAATATTAGAAACATCGTATCTGCGAGGGTAATGACCTGAAGGGGTGGGGACTGCATTAATTCAAAATGAATTGGAAGTGTGTCCGTTCGACACGACCTTCATTACAAGATTTGTTATCACGATTGGATTAAGCCAAATATTCGGCAAGACCCAGTAGCACTAGAGCTCGTGCAGAAGACAAACATAGAAAATTACTTTAGCATCACAGTTCGAGGTTTGGCATCTTATCTAAACCATGATAGACAAATTCAGAGATGGCGATTAAAACATCGCCGGTAAACATGCAGAAATGGTCATATTTTTTTTTTCCGAAAGCAGACCATGTGAAAAAGATGCTTAACTAGACTTAACCTATTCGGTGTTAATTAGAGCCTCTACTTTATTGCCAAAAAAGGGTAAGAGTTTAATGGGTCTGGATTTGAATGTTTATCAAAGGTCTTAGATACAGGAACTACTGGAAAGCAAAAGTAGCAAACATTTATTCTAAGTTTTGCAGCGAACAGGAGACAGTACATTAGCACATTTCTATAGAACAATTTCAAGGTTATTATAGAATCGGTAAGCCTTGATAGCAGAAACATAGATTGAGTTATGTGCATATCATTTAATGGAGAAATTGTCTTAGGCGGAAAATCAGATAGAGATAACCAGATAATTCGAGAGTACATTTCGGAGAAATTTTCCTAGCTAAGCAGTAGATGAAAACACCTCAAATAGAGTGAGGAGAGGATGAACTTCTGATTTGCTTCCCAGTACACACTTCCAGAGCTGTCAGTAATCTCTAGAACCCAACTTGTGGGATGTTAAACGGTGTTTTAATCAATCAGCGAATAGTTACTTTATATCTTTGAAGTAATGCATATATTCATTAGGAGCGATGTTCTCTGGTATAGCCGGAAGAAGTGTTGCCTTTGTACAATAGTGACTGAATCACCCCGGAAGAACCAGAGAGAAGATTTCGATTTCATTTGGCATTTCCTTGCTTGCACAACTTCTTCCATGCCGGCTTTCAAGCAGGAGGAAGAGACCTCAGTGACACATTTTTGAACAGGGTAATAAAGAATATTAATACATTGGGAATTGCAAAGGAAACCGTAAAATGATTCCCAATCAGTGTGTTGATAACAGAAAGATGTTCTGTTAAAGAATGTTCTTGCCTGATGTGAGAGAGAAAAGAAATATCTACAGCCACTACCTCATCGTAAAATATGTCAAGAGGACAGAGCCTCAGAGTGCGACATAAGTCCAGGTACGAGAATGTAAGAAATATATCAATTAGAGAATAGTATCAGTCAGAGTTACTAGGTAAACGGATGAGGAAATCTTCTATTTGAGTGGGATATTGAGAAGTTCAAAATCGGGATATCACTGAAGTCAGGAGTATTTACATGATGAAGCTACTTGATATGGTGGGCGTTGAAATCTCTGGACAATAAGATATGTCCACACAAGTGATTAAAGAAGGCCTGATCGGACTTTAATAGTGAAAATCGGAAGCACATATAAGTAAACTCAGGCAGCGGTTCTCTTGCCAGTGTGAGCATAGGCATAAAGGCCATGATGTGTAGACACTAGAATCCTTCCGAAAAAAGGAAAAAAAGCAAGAACTGATAATTCAGTGGAAGAGTTCAGATTAGTTGCAGAAATTGAAAGGAATCTTATGAATGTTGGATAAATAAAGATAGAGGAGTCCAGTTATATTTTTTGCAAGATGGGCTACTTTTAATTTGTTTATCTGTTTCGGTCGTGACATAAATTTAAAGGTAGAAAATGCCATTAAAAATAGTAGCTGACAGTCGTCAAAGGCAACAGAAGATGGTTGGATGTTGGCGCAAAGGGAAACCTAGTGTGGCTTCAGGGTTGTCCACCGGAAGTGCATGCAGAGATAATTATCCATGGGCGATATTATGTGACTGATCATCAAAGCATCCCCTCTAATCGATAGTTCAAAGTCGGACTCCCTACTTCAAGTAGGGATACGGCAAAAAGAAAACTGCCAAACTAAAATCTTCAGTATGAAGAATCGTCGCCTCCATTCAGTCAAGACAACAAAACCTTAATTACAATCAGTACTAAGGCCTCAGAAGGAGGACCCGGAAACACCATCTTGAACAGGAGCCAACAATAAAACGGTATTCCTGTTCGAATAGTGGTGGAGAAGTAGGGACCAAGCGATAACTAGAGCTATACTTATGCTGAAAAAAAATTGCAAAAAAAAATTGCAAAAAAAAAACAAACTGTAAGGAGACAAGATGAAAGAAAATGTCGCCACAGGAGTGATTCATTCTCAGTTTAAATATATTTACGACAAATGACTTGTTAACCGAAAGTAAACAGACAAAATAATTGAACAGGGTGAAATGAAAAATCTGCTTTAAGTAACTGAAGATTTTGCACATTAATGTTCATTTGAAGAGTTTTCATTAAAACTAAGTTTATTTAAGATAATATGACTCGGAACATTTGACAAGACTTATGATGTCTTCGAGCGGAAAGTGAGATTAAACCAACTTTCAATTAACGATCACATACCTCCTCAGACAGAACGCTCATCTTAAATTACATTTATTCTATTTTTATGAGTGTATGTGTACGTCGCAAAATCTACATTTTATTATATTCTCTCTCTAAGACAAAATCTGTAATTTACTCTAACATTATTAACTAGCACACTGTATGTATGTGTTTAATCAATATTACCTGAATTAATTCATACCTTCTTCGATAGTGTCAAAGATCGCTTCAAATGTTTTAGATCCATATAGAATTTAGTAACATTATTGTTGCTAAGTTGGCTTTCTGAGATTGACGAATTGCCCTCTTCCTGAACCTAGTTTTGTTCTATTTTGTCATCTAATAGATGGTGCTCTCTCTCTCTTTCTCCCTCTATATACGTTCGTGTTCTAAATTGAATTGTGTACAGTCTGTCATAAGCATACAAAATAATATATGATTTTAAACTTATACTTCATGTATAATGGAATTGTAATATTAGCCGCGTCGTTCTACACAAAAATTCAGCAATCATTGAGCAAACAGTCAGTGCCAATGCCAATTTCGACAATATCAGTAACAATGTTTCAGAAAAATCGGTTCGTAAGTTGCGCTGTTTTTGGTCTTTCCAGGATTAATTTGTAGGAAATACCGGAGGAAATTCAACACTTGGCCATTTTTTATAGCTATATTTTATAATTGGTAATATTTTCGTTTGTGAATTCTGTAGAGCTATTCCCGTTGAGTAGACGAAGCATTGTCCCATCAAATAATGACCGGGTTCATTCCCTTTAATCTATTTTTAACCATTGTTCTGAAAACTTAATTGCAACAAGCTGAGAGTTTCAAATTTCTGAAGGAATTGAACGCCTTAGTTGACATCATACGAGTCGATATCTGATGAGTGTTTTTTGAATCATTTCAAAGCAAGTAAATGCAACAAAGTCACCAACATAGTGGGGGTTACTGGGTGTGAAAGAATAAGAAAAACAATGTGGAGCGAGAACTATAGAACAGAAAATAAGAAAACGATTGACACTGAATTTAAATTTTCGACGATCAAAATTAATATGAAACAAGTAGCCGGAAAAGAGGTGGTTGACTGATTTTGTTTAGCGTCATATGGATCATTTAAAAATGACATCTACAGGATTTGAAAGTAATTGTATACCTTTAACTACAGATAAAATTCATTGGTGGTAATTTTCCATTAAATAGGCATTCTTGTCATTTTTTATTAGGAATACGCATTCTTGGCAATTTCTACTATACATAGGCATTTTTGGTTGGGTGATGTTGTTTAGTGACATATCAAACTTTATGAGCTATTTAATGCCAAAACAAGAATATTTCTATGTAATTTTATGATTCAGGGTAAAAGTATGTTTTTAGATGTATAGTTTGGAGATCATAAAACGTACTGTTTGTAATTTTACTCTAAACATTTTAAAATATATTTTTTAGTGCTATACTGATATCATTTTGCTATAATTGAATTTTGCTTGGGAGTTCACAATTTGTCAGTAGCTAGGATCCTACAAGGGTGCTACCACCCTGGGAGAAGGCAGATCTGGGAACAGCAGCAATTACGAGATGGTTTCACGCTCCTTAAAATCTTCACTTTTCCGATCAGGTGTCTTATTGATGGAAGTAGTTTATCGACATACCCAGGAAATCAGAAAAGATTTCAACAAGTGATAGTTCTATGAACAGAAGCTTAGTGTAGAATTCGAGGTTCCAACTCGCCATTTCAACTGGAAAATGATGAGATATTGCCGCCAATTTAATTCTGTCTTCAAATTCACATTCTCTAAATGGAGAGTATCAGCAGAATCATGAAAGTATTTATAGAAGACTGCATACAGACACTACATGGGGAAGTGACTGAATCCGAACTACCATATCAGCACCAATGACATTGTAGATTATTATCAAGGATTGGTAGATGTATAAAAAGAGCAGCAGATCATATGTGGCAGCAATATTCCAAGCAAAGATGAATGGTTCAGTTATGTGTAAGATAGATTCAGACGAGGAAATTGTCTAGTACAAGACAAAAAACCAGCTTCTTTTCACTTCATGTTAGTGGAAAACATTAGAGAGAAAAGATGAACGAGTCAGTCTCCTAGAGGTGAGCATAAGCCATGCTGATGGAAGGCATACATGATTCTTTCAAACAATAAAATTTTCATTTTGGAGGCGTTAAAATTTAATCATTGCTTGACCCAGTTAACCAAATATGGATGCCAGATATACTATTAAAACAAGAGTAAATAGTTTTGCCATAAATTTAAAACTGATTCCACTAGGTAGTCCGTTCATGAAAATTAAGAATAAACCTCTGTGCAATGAAAGAGGCATTGGGACGCCTGTAATAAAAAATCTAGGAGAGTGGCCGTTCTAGACATCTTTCATTTCACGATTTGATAGGACGAAATTACTTCGAAAATATGTCCAAATATACGACAACATTTCAGTCTGAAGAATACCAGTATGCCAAGCCCTGTAAAATGCCTTCGGGGTATAAAACGGTTTAGGCCACACTTCGCCATTATTATCTAAATATTGATAAACTATTTCAGCAATACTCATTGATACATCAGAATTTGACCCAGAGAATCGAAAGCCATATAGCTTATCTGAAAGTAGCCGCGGAAAGTTGAGATGTTGCATCTCAACTTTCCGCTAGCAGGAAAGTAAGAGCAGCAAACAACATACTTTTCAGTATAGATAGAACAGAACCCAGTTCAGGTGCACTTTCTAACGAACCATTGAAGTGATACCATCAAGTCAACATAATTTTAGTGGAAGGGAGTTATATGTTAAGTATTAAAAAAACGGGTTTTAAGTGGAAACTCAATCTAAGTTACTCCAGAATAGATAAGAATAGAATTTGAAAATAATTTAAGAGTCTGTTATTGTACTTCATCTGTAACAAATGCTAACACATTAAATTGAGTGAAGAGACGAGAAATAGGAGAATTTCTCTTTTTTAAGACTAGGTACCCCCACTAGGCAGCATAAAAAAACGGCATATCACTTATATATATTTTTGACACGTTATTTGAGGAAAATTAGAAAATTTAAAGTTAAATTAATCTGATTTGAAACAAAAGTCACTTATAACATAAAAAAGTGTATCCAAATATTTCTTAACGATGAGTCTGAATTTTTTCATGCTTTACTCGCTTCATCGATATAATCAAAATGTTACGAGGTGATGAAAGCTATTATGGATGATCAAAATTGACAAACTTGCGAAGTAAGCGAACGCGTTTTTTCGTTTTTAACTAGTACTTTTTAAATATTAACTTTTTTATTCAGCAATTATATTATATTTTTTATTTCTTACTATTTTAATTAAATAATTGTTTAAACTTTTCTTATTTATTAGGTAATTCTTTAAACTTTTTTTTAATAATTAGATAATTATTTAAATGTTTTTAATTAATTAGATAATTATTTTAATTATTTTAATTAATTACATAATTTTTTTAATTGTTTTAATCAATTAGATAATTCGTAAAAAAATTATTAATTAGATATTTTTAAAACTTCTTTATTAATTACATAATTGTTTTGATTTAATTTTTTGATGTAATTACATATTTGTTTAAATGTTTCATTAATTAGATAATTGTTCAACCTTTTTTTTATTAAATACGTAATTGTTCACAATTTTTTTATTAATTACAAAATTGTTCAAACTTTTAATATTTTAATCCAATACCCCAAACAATATTAGAAATTGCTGTTATCTATAATGGTAAAAAGACTTTTCAGAAATATTCTGTAGCCCTAAAACAGGCCGTTTTTATCTTCCATTGCCCCTTCATTCGTCACCATTTCCGGGCTAATTTTCGAAATACATGTCCTGCAAAACTTATTCAGCGCCAACTTCATATTTGGTCAAATGATAGTAATCAGTTACATCATTGACATATGAAATCATATAAAATTGATTTTCATATTTTTTGATGTAACCGATGTATTCACAGTTGATACCATCAATTGTCCAAATATGTCTAATTTTGTGTACAATTATGTTTCCAGTTAGTATTTCTTGCAGGACTTGTCCATATTCAGGATATTTAGCTGCCAAAGAATCGATTACTATTTCTTTTAAAATTTTCTGGATGTCAGCCCTTTTCATTTTTTCTTCGTAGTCATCCTTCGTCTTTAGTCTTTTCTCAATTTTTTGTTGACTTCCTGTTGCCGCTTTTTTATAGCTGCCTTGTGTCTGCTGTACGTTCGTGTATTCGTTAAATATGTTCGAAACCGCTCAGCATTCAGCTCATCGATGGATTTCCTTACTTGATTCCGTTTGGCCATGATAACATCGATAATTCTTTATATATAAGCATTGGGCGTAAGTTTCTGTCTTTCATAAAATTCACCAATGATGCTTTCAGCTAGCAATGGTATGCTGTCTCACTGATGTTAAGATTGATCTTGGTGAAGCCTTTATTGTCTGGAATTATTTTTCATACTGTCTGCTTAAAAGCTCCACAGTCCCTTTTAAGCAGTCAGTTATCATCTTGCAAAATAATTGTTCATTTGCTGGGGCAATCAGTAGGGACGCTATAATTTCCTTTGGTAAGGTATTTCCAAAGAAATTCTTGGTGAGTAACTTCACATTTTCAGTGACCCCTTTGACGATATTCATTGTGTCATTTGGGTCTCTTTGGTTATTGGCACTGGTATGGAATGTACAAATCAAAGATTCTGATAGCATCTTCTCTATGATTCCCAGCATTTGCATCTCTACAATAGCGGCTTCTTCCTTTATTATTTCCTGCAGATTTCCAGTAGTTTTATTTGTTGAGGAAAGTCCCAAGACAAATTGCTTACATTGATCGAAAATGGGAAAGTAATTTGCCCCTCGATTGAAAATTACATGCAACCGATTCCCTTGGAATCTAGTGATATTGGACCATTTAAGACCTTGTTGTTCAATAAAGGTCTTCATTTGCGAAATGAGGCCCAATTTATCACTATATCTAAAGGAATTTGATGCTACAAGAATTCGCCATGCTAGGCACTCACGCACATTCGTATTCCCCTCGCAATTCCTCAGGGCATTCCTCGTCTTTGTTACAACAGTCATCAAATGGTGTAAATTGCAATATAGTTCTACCAGGTTAATCTGCCACTCCTTTCCCGATAATGAAACTGTTGAATGATTAATAGGAGCGCCCTCAGTCGAGCAGCATTTAATTTTCGAAAGTATGATTTACAAACTGGCAGTAACACTTATGGCAGTAGTCGTTACCTAAGTTGTTGATGCAGTCAGAAAAATGCTGCATGTAGTCCATTGCAGTCCCTCCAGGAAGACGTTCCAGTGACAGAAGATGGGAGGAGGATGGAGTTGTCAATAACACACAGATAACAAGGTTGCCATATTGTGTCACGGAGTAAAAAAGCTAAAGTGTAGTTTTCTGCACTTTGCACAGCATAGAAAGACTTCAAATCTGAAAGGAAGACAAGCTCTCCTACCATTCTATAAATTGTTTTCGAAACCGCAGTGTTACATGGATAATGTTTCTAAAATTGCTTTAACAAGTTTAGAAGCATGAGAAGCAGGAACTTCATTCAAAAAACAGTCTTAGTTGAGTTTTCTGCCAAAGAAAGAATTGAAAATTTTCTTTTTTTTTTAGTTCAGGTATTTTTTACCATTGATCATATTTTATTTATTCTTCTCTAACAGTTTCCGAAATGTTATAATGTTACTGTATTTTGATAAAGGAATGGCAGATCTTTCAAAACACTGGCCATAACTTTCATATGGTGGGTTTGCAGTTGCTTCAAACAAGATTGCAGTTGCAGCAGGCAGGGTTGAAGCTGCAGCAGACAGGGTTGAAGCTGCAGCAGACAGGGTTGAAGTTACAGCAGACAGGGTTGTAGCAGAAAGGTTAGACCTTGCAGTAGGCAGGGTTGAAGCTGCAGCAGACATGGTTGCAGCAGAAAGGTTAGACCTTGCAGCAGACAGGGTTGTACTGCAGAAGACACAGTTGTAGAGCCAGCAGACACGGAGTTGCAACTGGGGTGGCGGTGGAAGAGGCAGTGGAAGTTGTGGCAGTAGCAGGATGAATAGCAGAATCGTATGTTAATTAATAATAAATAATTATTCCAATGAAATATGAAACAAAATTAAATAAATAGTATAAAGAAAAATATTTAATAAAAAGTAATTAAAACTTACTTTTAAAATTTGAAAGGAATTTTTGCAAACACGTTAACGATGTGAATCAGAAATGCACATAGAATAGAAATAATTGCAGTGCGGCAGACGACTCAAATCACGTGACCTTTTTAAGTTTTATGTCATGTATACATTTCCATACGTAAAAATTATAAACGTTTTTTTTTAAATATTTTTTTTTTAATTATTTTAAAAATATTCGGGTACAAACGACTATTATGTGCTTTTTCAAATTTCGATTCGTTAATTTAATTTTCCATTAACGTTATCATTGCATTACGATTTTAAAAGCAATAAAGAATTTTAAACGAATCTTAAAATATTAGAAGTTAATATTATATTAATAAAATAAAAAAAAAAGAAAAATATTATAAAAATTATAAAAACACATTTCTTCACAAAATAATGCCCTTAATATATCGTATTTACAAAAGCAAGTCAAATCTTTTATAATTAATTAATGTCATAGGTATTTTTTTACATTTTGCTTATAATTTCGAGCAGATCTTTCTATGAACTAATAAAACAAATCCCATGCTTAAAGATTGAATTTCTCGAAATTTCATGAAAATATGTAAGGTTGGGTGGGGACATGTTGAAAATATCTTTTTAAAAAGATTTTCTAAAAGAGAAAATTCCAAAATACTTTCATTCATTTCTGAATATTTCCTGAAGGTTTCGTTAAAATCCGACAATTATTTGATTTTTGGAAGAATTTCCAAATCAACGCGTTTTCCTCGAGAAAAGCGTAATATAAAACAAACCTTTTTTTCTCTCTCTCTATTTATCCGTTGTCGTAAAAAATAAAAAATAAAAAAAAATTCTACGTGATAGAAAGGAGTAAAAAATTTAAAAATTAAAATAAAATACTTTGGTCTTTTCTCTTAGTAACAACATAAGCATATTGATAACAACAGTTTATTTTCGTTGAGTTATGGGCCTTCTTCATCGTGATATGTTGTTTTTTTTTTGTTTGTTTTTTTCTCTTTTTTTACGTGACCTAGTGGAGGTACCTATTTGACACTATTACAGGGCCGTCAGTAATCACGACAACACCGTGCTTTATTCTATCAGCAAACAAAGTTCTAGCCCCTTTAAGCATACGTTTACAACCATTAAGACAAAAATAAAACCAGGTATCTGTTGCTGTCGGAGATATCTGCGGGCTATAGTAGCAGAACACGCCTCTAACAACCAAGTAGATGTGGCTTCATCTGCTATTTCCAATGAAGAATTAAAACACTGATACCAGCTTTAGCAGAAGAGACACCTATCTCTGCGCGACATTGCTATACAAAAACCCTGATATTAGTCTACTATTTATCAGCCAGACAACAAAAATTTGAGACAGTTAAATTATGGCCATAGAAAAAAAACCGGTAAACCATATCCTAAAGTGGACAAAAGTGATGAAGCTGTACTCCTTTCCAATAAACTTAGAAGTGTTTGCCTGACGATATGTGAACATATGTACACCTGTTAAGGTGTTCACTGTGCACGAGGCTAGGTTCATTTATCGATATATCATCTCTAGGAAGGTTGCATTTAAGAACATAACTAGAATTCTTAAGATAAAATTCCGATTATGTAGAATCTTGCGGTGTTGATGCATTACCTGTAGTACTGCATATCAGATTCTAAATGTGAAAGCCAGTAAAATGCGTAGAAAAGTATAAAAATAGACGCAATCCAATTACCTTCGTTGCATCGGATTGTTCGATAATTGAAATACAGAATCTAGAAGGCATACATCAGCATTAGATTCTTGAGCAAATAGTTTCGTAATGTACGATAGGAAAAACTGGATTTATTTTTATTTTAGTTATGACAAAAGAATTTCTGCTTGTTTTTGCAGAACTGCATTATGCTTCTTGCATACATTGTTTCTTTTTTAATTAATTAATTTAGTGAGAATATCAATTGTTTGTATTTGATTTACAAAACAGAATTTCTTTTCAACATAGACGGGCTAAATGAAATCTCACTAGTCATTACCAATTGTTGCAGTCTCAAAGAATCTCCTTACGTTAACTGTTTATTCGATCTAGAGTTCATCCCCAACCTCAAGTATACGTTATATATAATATTCATTGATAAAGATGTCTGAAAAATTGATGGCTCGTAACACAGCTACAGAACGTCCCTGGCATCAGATGACATCGTTTATCTTTACAAGAGACAGATCAGACTTATAAAGGACAATTATTACCATATCTCTACTGGATCATTCCAAACTTTTAATTCGAACGTTGGCAGAGATAAAAGAAAACGTTCCCGTGACATTATAGCTAAATATTTACCATGGTGCTACCTGTTCCCAGACTTGCAATAGAACAAACTTCGATGAGAAAGTTTCCTATTTCTACCGGATCAGATATATACAGATAAGATCCATCATGACATGAACTCTCTTCAATTTCTTGTCAACCGTTATCTGAAATACTTTCGTCATCAACAATACATAACTCCTATTTTTAAGCCAGTACACAAATTCAGAAACTTTGAATGGCTCTTTTGCATGATGTTGTGCGAAAAATAGCGTTAAAAATATCCATTGCCCGGTTGAAAAGAAAGGACTCCGTTGATACCAAAAGGATAATCGGAGAAAGTACATAACTGGTCAGAATTTATTTAGATATTGTACATCGAGAAACTATCAGCTGGACCTTGTATTATTGATAGCTCTCAGATAAACAGAATATCATAATGATAGAATTGCATATAATATTTAAAATAATACTTCAATTTCTGTTTTGCACAAAACTAAAGTATATTCAGTATGCCTTTTCATTGCATTTTAATGTTTGATTCCATCAGGGATTACATGTTTACCTGGAATATTAGTAACTAGTTCACTTTCATAATGAATTTACTACAGTAATATTTCGTGATACAGTTCTAAGCGCAAAATGGAATCCCGTTCCACTAACTAATATTTAGAAATATACTACTAGTGCAGAATAAATAATTTAAATAAAATTGCATGTTTTATTGTTCTGATATGCCATAAAATCAAGTGATATTGAGAACTTTATCGACAAATCTCAGTAAAGTCATTACTCTTCAAATTTTTGTATATGCTATCATTCGTCTGAGATTCTTTCTCCTGTATTGTACAAATTGATCATCCCTCTGCAGGTAATTAAATTGAATTTGTACATTTATTTATATATATATATATATATATATATATATATATATATATATATATATATATATATATATATATATATATATATATATTCTATTAAAAAATCTAATGATGGAATCTGCAAAAGACTATGTAAAATTTACAAAATGACTAAGAATTAATCGATTGGGATGTTTATTTTTCCCCATCTTCTGTCAACGAAGTGGCATCCATTGTCCCTTGTCACAATGTAGCTGAGAGAATCCATTAAGTTGCGCATTGTTACACAAAAGACATAATGGAATTGTTCACTTTGTTTGACAGAAAAGAATGATAGAATCTAGCGAACCGCCCACATGTCAAAGAACAAAATACAAATTCAAATGCATTTCGATAAATGTACTGAGACAGGGTTATACTGAATTCTGACATTCACAACAGGAAAATAAAATAGATAATCGAGAAAATAGGCGCCGTAACTTAGGGTTTTTTTTTTTTAAAAAAAACCCTAATGAGTATCATTTGAAACATTAGATTATTATTGAAATTCCTTTTATGCTTCAGAATTTTTAATATTGCTCGTTCTTAGATATTTTCGTTAATTGTATCGTCTTTATTGATGAAAGCATTGTTTTTCTCATTCGAGTAAACATTTTCTTCATACAATCTTCATTGGCATTCCCAGTATATATTGTACTTTCTGTTTTTCCTTCTGTAAAGTTATATTTTAAAAATTTTACATTTCCTACTCTCGTTCATTTTTATCTGTAGATAGATTAGATATATTTAATATCAAAAAAGGTAATATAAATAATGTTATTTTTTGTTAAATACTGACCTGACTATTTCATTATTCAGTATGTAAATCCCGATAAATATTTTTTTTTTAATTTTGTTTCATATGTTGGTAAAATGAACAGACATTTCGATGTATACCTTTTTTTATTTATGTAATATTTCCTAATTTGTCTAGTGTATTTTTTTTACCTATATTTAAAAAAAAAACAATTTCTAAAATACGTAGTGTGTATGTAAATGTATCGCAGTGGAGGAAATCCTACATCCAGTGTAAATAGATATGGTTGTTTCTTTTCATGTTATCAGTCTTGCGTGTCCCAGTCATACCAAAAGCGAAGCCACCTGGAGATTCAACTCCTGTATTGTTACTCATCGAAATAAGGACGATCAGAAGGGACCAAATTGAACGCGACCAACTCCCGAAGACACCCAATGTCGGAATCATCATCATCTTGTGGCCTCAGTCGCGATTGAACTCACTACACCTCTCCAGTATTCCCTATCTGTCATAGCACCTAAAATATATTCCTTAGGGATCAATGTATCTCATTTTATCTTATCTGGAAAGGTTAACTTGCGTGATCGATTGTCAGATGATGGGTGCCTCCAGAGTACAAATGATGACACAAGTTCATCTGTGGCACGTGCACAATGCCCGGCGAACTGGACACGTCTCTTACAAACTAAAGTTGATACTCTCAGCAAGTCACCATATATCATTTCTAGAGTTGGGTTGTTTCGCCATGAGAGATTAAACACTCTTCTTAAAAGACGTGTATAACATCCATCTAAACGGCGCTCTTGTTTTGCTGAGAGAGTCCAAGTTTCAGAGCCATAGAGTAAGATTGGCTCAGTAAGTACGCGGAAAAGTTGGATTTTGAATTGACGAGCAAGATTGGATTTCCATGCTATGCCTTTTCTAATGTTGAAGTCTTTCTAAGAGTTATTGATGTGTGATCCTAGATACTTGTAGTCTTTGATACATTTGACGATGTTATCTGAGAGTGTTTTGATCTCGTGATTGTTGCGAATGTTAATTGGCATACACTCAGTTTTTGTTTCATTTAGGTGTAGAACTGCACAGTTAGCTGCTGATTCAAGAGAAGAAATGGATCTATCCGCGAGGCATTTAAATACTAGGTTGGAATATGGCGCGGGATAGCCTTTCTTAGATGAGGGTGAATGGAGTCTCTTTGAGCCTTTGTTGGCAATCCATTCAGTGATGCTATCACGATAAAAACACCCTTGATAGCCCTAGCGATGCATCAAGAATTCAGCTATTGACAAGATTATGAACTACACCAATCAAAATATTGAAGATAGCGACGTGAATAGGGCTGGAACTTTCTGTGAAAGTCCCATGACCGGCAGGTGTCCCATTGTTCAGCAGGGTGGGCCCGGTCGTCATCATGCAACTGCTCGAAACTCTGAGGGAAGAGCTCTGAACCCTGCGGGGTGGGCTGCCCCCGACGATAAAGAACGAGATCAAAACTTGTATCATGTAGAAACCGTGCTTTTATCAGCACGTTCAACACTAGGACACTGAATCCACCGTCCCGTCTTAACGAACTTGTGAAAAATACAGAGGGTCAGAATATCGATATCATTGCCATTCAAGAACATCGTTTCTTCCATCCTGACACAGATATTGAGTATCACAGGATCGAAGACTATCATCTTGTTACAGCCTCATGTGTGAAGAACTCCGCCAACTAATCTATAGGAGGTGCAGGCATTCTGCTTTCACCAAAAGTGATGGAGAATTTATCGAGTGTAGTGAAGATATCATCAAGAATCGTTATTGCCGACTTCAAAAGTAATCCTAGAACAACAGTCATATCTTGCTATAGTCTCCACAACGATAGTGGCGACGAAGAAATAAACCAATTTTACAATACTCTACGTTCTATTCTGGAGAATGTTCCAGCTCACAACTTTCTCTTAGTACGTGGGGACTTCAATGCTAAGCTTGGAACAGATGATGCCAAATTCACTTTCCATACAGAAACCAACCGTAATGGCGAGCATCTGGTTGACTTAATGGAGGAATTTAAACTGTATCCAGATAAAACTATGTTTATGAAGTGCAATAATCAACTATGGACCTTTGAGTATCCAAATGGCAGCAGAGCCCAACTAGACTTCATACTGGTCCGTAAGAAGTGGCAGAATAGCATCAAGGACTGCCGAGCATACTCATCTTTCTCTTCCGCGGGATCTGACCATCAAATCGTCTCTGCCACAGTTAAACTGAGTTTTAGAGTTTCGAAGAGACCAACTGCGGATCCCATGAAAGCTATTGATGGGAAAGCGGTCTACCGTGACAAAAATCTTTCATCTCAGTATGCAGTGAATGTGACTAACAGATTCCAAGAACTCTCTCATTACGACCCAGAAAAATCTCAGTTAGATTCAAGGAACATAGACCTGATCTATGGAAACTTTATTAAAGCCAATGAGGAGGTGGCTCTATCTACGCTCCCCAAAAAACCAAAATCACGAAGAAGCCCAGTTAGCTCAGGCATCAAAATCTCAGAAGCTCGAGAAAATCTCAAAACCTCATCGATGTACCACTGTCACCCTTCTCAGAGCAATAAGAAGAAGTTAACAGCTGCTAAAAAATCCCTCGGCCAAGCTTATCTTGAAGCAGAAAAAGCTTATATAAATGAGAAAATAGCTTACATTTTCCATCTTCCTATTAATCAACAACACTCTGCAGCTTGAAAAACTATAAATGAACTAGTGGGAAAGGGATCAAAACCTCCACCAACAATTAAAGGTGGCAGCCGTGAGCAACGGCTTGGTAACTGGCTTTCTCATTTCAAAGACCTCCTTGGTAATCCAGCAAGTCTTTCTGACCACGTGTCTCTCCCAAAAGTTCAAATTAATAGTGCTTTGAACATATCAACAGGAGAGTACACCATTGCAGAGTTGAAATATGGTCTAATGAAGACAATGAAGAAAGCTCTTGGTCCTGACAAGATTCCGGTCATCTTATGGAAGGACCCTATTTTTCACCAATTACTTCTTGATCTGTTTAATTATGCAAAGGCCAGCCACGTCTCACCAACCATCTGGCTACGATCGCAAATCATCCCCATCCCCAAAAAGGGTGATTTGTCATTACCAACCAATTATCGTGGCATTTCGTTGCGTCCTAACGCTGCGAAAATCTATAACAAGCTTCTTCTAAATCGAATTCGCGCTGAAGTTGAACCCATTCTACGCAAAAACCAAAATGATTTCCGCCCAGTTCGTTCTTGGAAAAATCCTCACATTGCGTAGAATAATTGAGGAAATCACATTCTGCAATAAAACTGCAGCTCTTATCTTTGTAGACTTCAGCAAAGCTTTCGACTCAGTCAACCGCGAGATTATGTTTGAAATTCTTGAACTCTACGGCATACCAGTATAAATCATTGAAGTTATCAAAGTATTGTACACCAACACACAGGCCACTGTCCTGACCCCAGATGGAGAAACAGAACCTTTCGATATTCTGGCTGGCATTCTCCAAGGTGAACCACTTGTACCTTTCCTTTTCATCATTGTAATAGACTACATCATGCGTATATCAGTGGATACAGTAAAAAAAAATGGACTGATGTATCAGCCTAGAAGAAGCTCACGTCATCCTGCACTTTACATCACCGATGCTGATTTTGCCGATGACATTGCACTGTTGTCTGACAACCTCATTAGTGCCAAAGCACTACTTTCTTCTCTATTCTTCTCTTGACGTCGAAATAGGCAAAGATCTACCAGATTACAACTACCAAACCGGAGGGAGTGTGTATCGTCAGTCGGGATGGCATAACCAAGGCGGACATTGAAAGAAAGCATCCGACAGCCCGATGCAACCAGATTTGCCAGATATCGCCTGTCACAGTCCTCATTAACACGAGAAGAAGGTACTTCTGGCCAAGTGTGTCGTCCTCTCCTCCGCGAATGGCCTTTGACATGGCTCTCTACCACGCCTCACGCCTTTCTTTACAACTCTTTGTGAATATGAACAGTTGTCATATTTACATTCCGCAATATTTTAGATATCTATATACTAACCATCATTTTATTTACTATAAACTTTGCACTTGCGCTGGAAGTAAAAAAAATCAAATAATTACAACTTAATTACTTTTCGTTGATTTGATAAACTTTCACTCGTCCAAATTTGTAATGTAAAAAGATTTGATTTCGTTAATTTATATCCTCCTCAGCAATTTTTAAAATTATTAATCTTGCATTTTGCGCTTTAAATTTGATATATGGTGGATATTATTGGTCATTATTCCACAGAATTATTATCAAATATCCGTGTCCAGTATGCCTAAGATTTCCCAACCATTAGAAGGCCGCAAATATTTATCTCTTTTCAGTTTACTCACTTTCTTTTTCGCGCTGTTATTATGGTTAAGATAATAAATAGCTTTCATGAATTTAATTAATATGCTACTTGTTAGATTTATTTTTCTCTACTCTTTTGATCTAACCGTGCTACGGCCTGAGACAATTTAATAATTTATTTTCTTCGATTTGATACAAATATCACTTTCCTTTTTTACATTATAGGAAAACATTTGAATCCTGCTTAGGCAATATGCTCATTTATTAAAGCTCTCTCATATTCTCCTTTGTTGTTTCCATTGACATTAGCTAAATTAACAGCAAATATCTCCTGTACATTTAATCTCCTCGTTCACCTTGCAAATTTCAATATTGATATGGAGATTAATTTAACTAATAACAGGTTATATACAGAAACCTTTCAGTTATACACTGTTTTCAATTCGGACAAAAAAGTAGGATAATTTGCAGTTTAGAACCTGTGCTCAGTTCGCATTTAAAATTTCCCGAATACTTCCATTTATGTGCAATTTTACATCCTTCATTCGAATCTGGATTGATAAAAATGATAAAATCTAAAGTTTTGGAGCGTTGTTTGCATAGATTCGCTGTTGATTAGCTTTGACGGGAATATTTACTTACCTTGATTATTGCACAGGGGCATGTAGTTTTCTTGCGCAGTAATTGAGACAACTGATGTCAGTAAAAAAGGCCGTTAAATACGTTCTCCTTTGACGCTTAGCATTCCTCAGCTAATGTTTGCAAAACGCGAATGAATCCGAACATTTGCTGCCGAGAACATTAAAACAGTAGACTTTTTTTTCAAATTTATTAAGCCAAATTCGAATGAAGCATGTACAATTTCAAATGTAAATATTCTCGAAATCTTTAATACGAACTGAGCGCAGGTGTTAAACTATAAATTAACCAAAATTGTTATTGAACAAATCAATACAATCGTAAGACTTTCGAATGTACTCAATGATTTCAGTTAATGTTAGGTCGGTGCAAAAATAATGACGGATTTTGGCGTTAGAAATACGTCAAAAACCGTCATTATTTTTGCACCAACCTAATAGCTAAATCCTCAAACTTTTTTTCGTTGCTTATGTCATTTCTATCATTGTTTGCGTAATCCAATTCAATTTCGAATACCTAAAGCTAAAAGAGATATTTTATCAGAGCCGAAAAAAGAAGTTGACAAAAAACAAAACATTTCGCTATAAATTGATATTAATATATTTTTTGATTTTCTAACAAAAAGGGAGACAATATATATATATATATATATATATATATATATATATATATATATATATATATATATATATATATATATATATATATTCAGTTTATCGTTGCATAAAATATAACATCATAAAAACATGACAGATACAAGAGAGTGATTAGGATTCTAATGAAATTGTATAAGGTATACTCTCTTTACTTATATAATTCGTTTCAATGTACTCATTAGCATAATACATTTTATGGATTCAGACCCAATTGTAATCAATGCCTCCCCCATAAGAAAACACCACAAATGTCAATCCGACTTATTAATATACGATTTTCTTTTTGCTTTTACATCGTTAAGGTAGGTCAGAATATATTTTTATATATACACAGCGTGCCAAATTATTATCGAGATAACATTTATTCTAATATTTCAAAAACCCTCCAATGAATTTCGCACAATGTTGGCAACACAGACCTGCGCAATCCCTGAAATTTTCGTACTGATCTGCCCAATGTACACAAACTGGCGCCGTATTTGTTATCAGCACGGAGATTTAAGAGTAGGGTCAGTTGGGCACCATCTGTGTGCAAAAAAGCACTATGAGGTTATTCACTGTCGGAGAATTAGTATGCCCTGCTTGGCATTTGAAGTTGCGAACATTTCTGTGTGTTTGGATGTCAATCAGTGGACAGCGTAGAGAATTCGGAGTAGTTGTAAGTGTAGGACATCTAGAAAAACTCACTCTAATCGATCTGATAAGAAAAAAAAACTTCCGAATTTGTTGGTGAAGGCCTCAAACACAACACGGTGTCCTACATCAAGTGAAAAGTTAGTACAGGCCCTGGGACATGATGGTGGCTTCTGGAAGACCATATATCTGGCAAAAGGACTGTACGCTGCCACACAACCAAGTCAAACTGCTATCCTCTTCATTATTATGTGTTAAGCGAGAGGCCAACAAAATTCCTTGTAACACCAACGATGAGCTGAAAGCTGGTATTATGTCTGCATTCATCACCTTTAACAAGACCACCCAGTAGAGAGGTACGAGATTCCGATGTGGCCTGAAGCCCGTGACGATTTTATTGAATAAATTTACGCACGTATTTAAAGATATTTTTTATGTAATTTCGATAACCTGTTAAAATGAAATGAGAGTGTTATTTTCATTTTTGCATAATTTATACAATTTATCCATTGCACCCTGTGTAGAGGTTCCGTTATCAATGTTATCCTTTATAAATACAGTGTAAATATAAAATTGTGACTCATCCTCACATATCAACTTCTCCTGAGAACTGACATGATGCAATTGTTCGCACACAACACATATCTTATATATAAAGTACAGTGTATATGTCTTTGTGCTTGTGTGCCTCTCCCAAAGGTCCAACGAATCATATCTCATTCAAAATCCCTAGAAAAATTTGGTGCACGGAACAATTTTCGTTGAGCTGAGATTCAGGGTGGCAACGCTTCTAAGACAAAAGTGCTCTCTATTAATCACCACAGAGGTCCTTCCCTTCCCTCCATTAGAATGTCTGACGATCAACTTCTCGAAAGCAACTCTCTGCGGCTTCTCGGTCTCACGTTGACTGCTAACCTGAGATGGAATAAATACATTGAGTCAATTGCCTCGTCCACTGTAAGGAAAGTTTACTCCCTGAGCCGCGCCAGGAAGTTTTTCTCCCCGGAGTCTATCCTCCAGATCTACAAAACAACAATTCGCCCTTGCATGGAGTATTCCTTCTGTTTGCCTCGGGGTTCTTGATAGGCTCCAGAGGTGGATATGCAATGTAGTTGGCCCTGCCCTGGCGTCTCGTCTACAGTCACTTTCTCACAGACGCGCCGTCGCCTCCCTCCTTCTACAAATACTTCCATGGAAATTGCTCCGAGGAGCTGTATTCGCTGGTTCCCAGACGTCATGATTTCAAGCGCCCTACGAGGCTGGCATCCCGATCTCACCGCTTCACTGTCGAAACTCCTAAATGTAGCCGTCTCTTCTACTCTAATAGCTTCATGTCTCGCACCTCTCGTCTGTGGAACTCCCTTCCCTTTTCCTGTTTCCCTGTGAGCTATAATCCCCAGCTATTCAAGTGTAATGCCAATCAACATCTCCAGTTGCCTTGATCTATCAACTAACCTCATCCTTTCTTCTATCACTCCTATCTGATCTTGCTCTAAATTTTCTGTAACCCCTTGCGTCCTAGTGGCTTCCCGCCTTGCTTGGGGTGAAATGCTTAAAAAATATATATATATATTATATTAGCCATTATCGTTGATTCATGGCTCAAGGGGAGTAATATTTATTTTCGCTTTGTATCCAAAATTGCACAGCACGTTTTATTAGAAACTAGGTTAAACGCCGCCCATCACCCGGCATTTAAGGTAGCTTCTGTGGAGGACTCTTGATTTGGCCATCGTCACAATACCTAGGGAAGAGTAGATGAGATAGGCATCATTAAACTACAGAATAACTAAAAATTGATCGCTGCATTTAAGTATTGAAATAATGTTTAAGCTTACACACATTTGAGAATTTCTTACCTTAATTACCATGTCTTTGTAAACTGCGGTAGAATGTTTCAAAGGAAATATACGATTCTCCAGTTATAGCGCTAATGAGAGGTTCATATGGGGTTGGAAACTTTAGTAAACACGTTAGCTTAACGAATACCACATCTCGTCTACAAATTTAGTTAATATTTCGATATTTAACTTAATGGAAAACATACGCAATACAATATGCATATCGATTTATATTAATAAATTGTCGTTTTTTGACGTTAAAAATACGTCAAAAAACGACATTATTACGCTGTTATTATTATTTGCACCAACCTAATAGATAGATGAAACAAAACAATGCAAAAAATAGACAACATTAATTTTGATCTAGATAGACAATTAAATATAATTTGCATTACTATACAGTAAGTTATAGAAAATATGAAACCCCCTCTGTGTCAGATTGGCAGTTGGTAATTAAATGACAAATTGAAATATATATTCAATAACGTCTTTTGTCCCTAGAAGGTAAATCTTACCAACAAAAGTTATCAGTCAGATATATGCCATGTGTGCTACACCCCGAAGCGATGATGTATCTTTCAATGCATGACTGACGAGGCAATTTTTTCCCGCAGTAGACGGTATTAGCACGTAAGTAAATGCAATGGATTCGACTGCAATTCAAACTCGGCTGTCCTGTTCCAACATTTCTTTAAATGTCATTGAACTTCATTTTGTATGTAAATTGTTCTATCTGCAGGGACATAAACGTTTATATGCATACACAGATATATTGATAAAATATACATACTCGTCTAAATAAGAGTCAATGTATGATTGAGCTATTTAATATTAAAAATAAAATGTTCCGAACAATAGTATATTGTCCCTGCTATTGGGACATCATGCTATCTATTATCTTTCACTTTTTAAAAGTGCAAAATTCTACGGATATTTTAAATTTAGTAAGATCCTTATGTCACACTAAGCCTGACTGAAGGTAAAAGGTAGTTTCTAACAAAACAGGTTCATTAAAAATGCAATATGATAACGGACAGATGAGACTGATTAAATGGATTGCTATTTCGTGACAAAATGTGGAATACATAATCATCGCAAATATTATATAATCATTTCACCCCAAGCAAAGCGATAATGTCTCTGAAACCCAAGAGATTACCAACAGAGAAAGAAAATGGTAAAAACTTATTGAGGTTAAAATAACATAACAGGATTCAAAAAGACAGAAAACGTTGCAATTAAACTTATGAAGGCCGTAAGTAAAAGGAAAAAAAAAGAAGTCGAAATAATTCCATAATCAACAGTTGAGAGAAGAAAAAATAAAATAGAACTTATATTTATTTATCTTATTAGTAAATAGCTAAAGACTATTTGCTTGTCTAGTACTATTAGGTTGGTGCAAAAATATGTCGTTTTCTCCCATATGTTAATATGTAAGTAAACAACATTATTTTTGCACCAACCTAATGCATATAAAGCCATAAAATTGTGGCACCAAAGAGGAATGCTCATTAGAATAATTACCATAAAAATATAGAGAAGACGCAGGTAAGCCAGTTTAACCTACCGGCCAAATCTGTAGAATTTGAGTGTGAATTTGATGGTCGCACAATCCGCACGATTTAATCTCACTGACGAATAAGTTGTTTTCTCTTCCAATATACACAGAATGTTGCTTCCTTGTTGTTGTCAGATTGTGATAGAAGATCAAATGAATCTACATAGATTCCAAATCGTCTTAGACGTTCTGAAAAATAACAACTATGCTTGAAGATATACGCACCAATTATACAATTCCATCCTCATAAGTATGTCAGAGTTTTGAAGTTACATCTATGCACAAATATATGTAATCAAATATAACTGCGTATTTAGATATATGAAGATTAAAATGTATAATAATAAATCAAACTGAATTGAATGCTGGATATTATCTGCATATTTACGCGTCATCTATGTGTTGTAGAACATGGAACACGTATAAAAGCAACAATTTATATATAAGTGTTGCATGTTCTGCAACACATAGATGACGCGTAAATATGCAAATATGATCAGTGTAATAACGACCGGGAAAAGTTTCTTAGATTCGCTGTTGATTTCTCGTCAACAGAGGTACATTTGAAGAGAGGCCTCATCAGGACCTTTCTCTGTGAAGAAAGGTCCCTCTAAAGGAACTACCGGTCCTCACTACAGAACGTGTCCTTTCTGGGAGGGCTGCTTTATCCCTTGGGATTGGTAGAGGTGAGACGGGGAAGACAGAATCTCAGAAGATGCGTAGTGGTGGTTACTCGTCTTATCTGGAAGATCTTTTTCCATTCGTGTTGGCGAAGTAGGCGCGGATTGGGATTTCTACGCCATACAACGGCCCGCTCTCCTTTCTTTTTTGATGATAGCAATCAAGTCCTCTTTTTCCCTCGGCCCTTCCTCTCTTCACTAATGAGGATCAAGGCGGAGGCATTTCCTCCACCTCAATATAGAGGCCCAATTGAGGCAGTTCTTCCACAGACTGCTGCTCTGGTTGATGTTGATGTTTTTTCTGACCTTTGTTTTTCTGCACTGGCTGCTGCTGCTGCTGCTGCTCCGGCTGATGCTGCTGCTTCTGGTGCTGCTCACTCGGCTTTTTCTCACTCTTGCCGATGCTGTGTCTGCAGCTGCAGTTTCAGCTGCTTGTCTGCTGTCTTTGCAACTCCATTGACAGGGTCTTCCTTGTTCTGCTGGGGTTTGCAGGCACCTCTCTCTGGGACATCCACCTCAGTCCATTCTCCACTGGGGACCTTCTTCATTGCTTCCTCTTTGAGCTGCTCCGGTTTCGGATGTAGCGTTGGTTCTGTCTGTGATACCGCTTTCTGATTGGACACAACTTAGTCAGATGTCCAGCCGCGCCACAAGCCCAACAGGAGGGGCGACGACGTTCCACAACAACAAAAAATGCTGCGGCTGCCACACGAGATAATGTTAGGTACCCCGTTAAACTTTGGTCGGGTCAATATCACCAGGATATCAAAATCGCTCTTGGAAATGCTCGATTTACTTTTTATCGAGTACACCTCATCCATTGGACCATACTCCATGAAGAAGACTCCCAAATGATCTTCGATGGTGTACATGGGCACCCCATGTAAGGTAATCCAATTTTTTCGTGTGCCCATGTACACCCTTTGCAGCTTTATCGTTTTGGTGGTGAGTGTGCTCCCAGTCAGTGCCTTTGCGGCTTCTTCAGTTGCCAGCAGTATGTCCCACATGGCATTGGAGCTTCGGGCCCAAACTTTGGCTGTAAAAATTCAGAGACTTTAGGGCCTCTTCCATGGCCTCCATGACAGAAGGCATAGTTAATTGCTTGAGATGAACTCCTTGTATTCCTTCCGGATCTTCTTATGGTCAGACTATTGTCTGGCCATTTTTTAGTCCTTTTTGCCACACATGCAGATAAAGTGGTGGCCAATGGCTCTTTTTCCTGGGATCCCTCCGCCATAGCGGCAGCCTTATCCCCTCACGAAAAATACAAGGAAAAAACAAGCAGGAAACAAAAGGCCAATCCAAACACGAAACAATTAAAATGTCACACATAATAAAAATCACACAATATACAAAGAAAACTTTCCCGACTAGCGTTAAAGGAGCAGACAAAAATAAACAGGGTTGTAACAAAATACATGCTCCCAATTCACGGCATATTGATTGGTATTTATTTAGCACAGTATTCACACTAAAATCATCAGCTAAACAGGACTCGCAGAATAGGCTTGCCTCGGTATCAGAATGGAACCTCCCTCCCGCCAAATAAGCCACCTACCAACTTGATCAGGTTAAGGTCTGTGAGTCAAACTCAACTTCCATTACATACGAGTAATATCTGTTGCTATTACCAAATTCTACACTTACTCAGTAAGACTCAATTTCTATTACAGTCGAGTATTTTCATTTGCCATTGCCAAACTCTAAAAATATATTATTAAAAGTAGCATTTAAGTGAGTATTCTTTTAACTGAGCAAAGATATGGAGCATACTTCAAGAAAATTCGTAAGATGAAATCAGATGCAGTCCATAATAGTGAAAAAATGATAAAATGAATAAACGAAAAATACTAATTTCTCATTTCTTATAAAGGCAAGTTATGTATAAGTATAAAATGTAATTTCAAGAATTTGTTACTGAAATATATGAAAAATAATATTAAGAATGTATAATCATATATGTGCATGTTTAATATTGAATAATATGTTTGAAAATGTTTAAAATATTTTTTGCACAGTCGTTGTAATTGAATCAATGAGAAAGGAAGGAAAGAAAGAATTTAACAATCGATGAGAAATAAAAAAAAACAAAAAACAGAAATATTCAATTTACTAATTAATTAATTCTGGAAAGAAAATACATTGAATTGTACTAGCAAAGCGTTGCATGTATCAGTAAACATTATTCATTTGGTATAATTTGAAAAAGCATTTAAGAGAAATCAATGAACAGAAAACTAATGTAGAACAAAATACAAGGATATAAATGTGTAGACAGAAACACACCCAGACACTATTTAACATTTACGTTTTCTGTCTGTGTGCATTTGTGATAAATAGGATTTTAAGTCATTCTATATTTATCGCTTAAAGCGATATCGGGGTTAGAGAGTATATGTTTTGTATTTCATTATATATACTCGGACAGTATGAAAAAAAGAATGATAATACAATTTGTAAATAAAAACAAAAGATTAGACAGACTGATATCAGTGGGGGAAAAAGTCATGAAAAACTAAAGACATCCGTGCCGCTTGAAAATAATCGACCAGCACCGTAATGTCTAGGCAAAAAAAGTTTAAAACTTTTTCAATACACTAAGTAGAAAATAAATAAATAACCTAACAAATCAGAAACACTCTACGTCTGTTTCACAACACGGCTCATCGGGATAACTGGGATGAGTCAGCCTTATAGTCCGTTACGTTATTTAATGTTATATATATATATATATATATATATATATATATATATATATATATATATATATATATATATATATATATATATATATATATACCCTCATCAAGGAACAAGCGTAATTTCTTAATTACAAGGAATATTGGTGTAAATTTTATAACGAATGATAGCCGGTTTCGTTCCAGCTTATCAAGTTTTATTATGGGAATTAAAAGACAAACGTGTAAATTCATTTATAGGATGATCCGCGGGAGAAAAAATGCAAGGAAAACTTGTGACTAATAATATTCAGACCCAGCATGCAATCCTTGTATTTACAAAAAAAAAAAAAAACTTGCGGGATCTCATATATAAGGACTCTAGAAGCTTGATATTATATAAAGAGTGTGTACTGATACTGAAATAGAGAAACGGTCAACTCTCAAGTCTACTACACAGCTCCCGTTATTGATGATGTGTTGAGCAATAGATGACCCGGGGGTATTAACCAGTTGATTATTGCTAGAGGCTGGATTCTAAATTCTGAGAGGTAAATTTTGTGTCATCCTCAAATCTAAACGCTGAGACGTCCTCCATATGCAGTCGAGTCCACAACTAGATTCATATTTGCAGATAACTGAGTTAACCCGATGGGGTTGGGGAGGACATCCTTGCGAATGGAAGAAAGAATTGGTCGAGTAACAAATATAATTCGAATATTAGCAGAAATATAACAACTGCTGATTGCAAATGAAATTCACTATTTGAACAAATAAAGGAAAGACGCAAATAGTCAGGACATTTTTAACTAGATACCTTATCCTTATGAATATTATTGATACCATTTATAAAAACATCCCAAACATCTAAATGGTATTCATTTTTAGAAAGTGTCATCTTTATAAAATCAATCTCCCCGAAAAAGAAAGCCTTCCGAACGGATCAGAATAGCCCAATGAGTAAGGGTCATAATTAGATTAATCTTAAGTTTTCAGGGACAAAGAGAGACCCAGCATTTATAGTGTCCCGAAAATGTAGCTTCCCTAAAAACTGAAATCAAAATTTTCAGAGATCCTATGGAAAAGAACATCCAAAAAAATAAAGACAACAGTTAGACTTTTCCACGGTAAACATAAGCAAGGAATGAACAGAGCTTAATAAGTTGAGAAATAAATCGGCTTTAGCAAAAAAAGTCAAATAAAAAAAATACATCCATAGAACAATAATACATAAGAGAACACTCAGTACGAGAAAACAAAGATGTCTCATGAAAATCATTATTACGAACTTTAGTTTCTAATTTTTGAGCGTTTTGTCTTTTTGTTTCGGAAAAATGTATTCAGTTTTTGTTTAAATAATTTATATTAATGCTTAAATTACACACACACACAATCCTTCATCAGAGACACAACAGATCTACTAAACAAAATCACACAGTGCCAGAAAATGCTATTCTAGTGACTATGGACGTAAGATCACTTTATTCAAACATTCAACATACATCGATTGGCTAACCGCCCCTAAGGAAGCACTAAGTATAACAAGAAGACTAGACCCCGACCACAGAGTAGTTATCTGAAAGCTCATGGAACATATTCTTACATTGAATACTTTCAATTTCAATGGAGCAATCTACCTTTAAGTAAAAGGCTGTGCCATGGGCATCATTGCAGCTCCATCATATGCTACAATATTCATGGGAAAATTTGAGGAGACCCATATCTATAACCTCACCGGCAGTAACTGCGTATTCTATGCAAGATATATCGGTGATATGTTCTTTGTATACACGGGCAGCGACGGCAAACTTACCAAATTCATCATGACCCTAAACACAGTACACGAATCACTTAAGTTTGACTATGAAAATTCCACAAGATCGGTCACATTTTTAGACACCGGCATTTACATAGATAAAAACAGAAAACTAGAAAGGACACTACTCAGTAAAATCACCGACACCCACAACTATCTACAATTTAAGTCTTCCAACCCTAAACATCCCAAGGAGAACAATCTCTATTCAAAAGCACTTAGACTCAGGATATGTTCGAACAATGAAGAACTAAATAAACACACCCAAAATCTCGAGCATCACTTCACAACT
>OZ010574.1:144871255-144926255 GCA_963932145.1 Acanthosepion lycidas
TACATACATAGATTCATACATGTGTATATATATATATACATATGTATATATATATATTCATACATATGTATATATATGTACCTCCAAATGAATATATATTTATACATATATATATATATACATACATATATATATATATACATACATATATATATACATACATATATATATACATATATATATATACATATATATATACATATATATATATATATATACATAGATATATATATACATACATATATATATATAGATAGATATATATATATACATACATATATATATATAGATACATATATATACGTACATATATATATACATATATATATATATATATATATACATAGATATGTATATATACATACATATGTTTTTATACATACATATGTATATATATGTACATATGTATATATACATTCATATGTATCTATACATAAATATGTATATATACATTCATATGTATATATACATACATATGTATATATACATACACACATATATATATATATATATATATATATATATATGCATGCATATGTATATATTCATATATATGTATATGTATTCTTACATATGTGTATATGCATACATATGTATATGTATTCATACATATGTATGAATAAATACATGTTCGTTTACGTGTTCTTTTACATGTCATGAACCAGCATCTTAATCTCCGAGTTTTGAGATTTACTGCCTCTTAAGATGATCCAGTATATCGAATATTTTATCAGCAGATCTACTATCCAATAGCGCTCCTCTTTATAGGTGATATTGACGGGACAATTCATCTTATTACAATTATATTTTCAATCATTATTTGGAGTTTAACTGAACTATATATTTTATAAATCATTATTTCCTCTATGTTTTATATATATATTTTTTAAATTTTATTGATTATCCTACATTTGCCGATATGTCTTTGATAGTTTAAGTGTACATTTATTATTATACCATCAGCACTAATTGATTTTTATAAAACAATGATCGAAATGCTTTCAATAATGTTGAAGATATTTAATATTTTCTAAATTAGTGACTATTATATTTATCACGTGTATACACATATTTAAATTTAAGTTTAGAAATTTATATATATTTATTGATGTGCATTTATTAGTTTTACTGTGATTTTTTTATTTCCATTTTTTTTCTTATTAACTTTGATAATTCATTCATAGAATAATGTCATATCTGAGATTAATATAAAAATAAGGTCCTATAAACTTCATAAGATGATAGTAATACTTGTATGTATCCGTCTCAGTTTAAAATGAAAAATCAAATTAACTTCTTCACATGAGATTCGCAAAAATAAAGGCCTTAACAATGCTTAACTCAAATAACACAACTTATTTGTATTCATGCTGATCTTCCGTACTTTATAATTGCAGACGCATTATAAACACAAAATTTTATTAATTATTGCGTGTTTTCTGATTGGCCGAAATGTTATAATTTACAATGCGTTCAAAATGATCTATATCCTGAGGACATTTACGAAACTGAATGTGACTTTAACTAATTTTATAATATTTTAAAAAAGAATTAACAAATAACGTTATTAAAAATCCATTTTTCATCGAATTTTTTTTTTTGCTTTCAGAAATCAAGATTTAGAATGTTTTAAAAAAAGGAAAAAATTTAAAACTAATTTAAAAATAATTCGGTCTTTTCTCTTAATAACAAACTTTTAGACAATGATATTTTGTTTTCGTCAAGTTTGGCGTCTTTTTCATCATAATATACTCGTTTTTTTCGCAATCTCATCATGGTACCTGTTCTAAACCAATCCACATCATAATGTTTCATTTTTTTTTTGTCTTCAGTATGTTGCAATTTCTTCCAATTAATCGATACGAAGAAAGATTGGAAATAGCTGTTTTATTCTAATTTCACAGATTGAGAGATTTTAGGTTTATATACATTGCGTTTAAATGAATATAGCGTTTTCTATACTTGTACGTATTAGCACTATTGCAAGTACATGTTAGGAACTGCATTAAAATCTAGTGCATATCGCTACTCATTTAAACATTAAATTTTTATCTTAATATTTAATACAATTCACGCGGATTCACACTTTCATCAATTATTATGAAATTTAATTTCTGATAATTTCGTAGTACTTTATTCGATATCAAAACAAATGTATAAAGGGATTGTATATACTGAATAATGTCGAATATGCTCCTGTGACACCATTTAGGGGCGCAAAAAGAAGGAAAAAAAGGAAAGGAAAAAGAGAAGGAAAAGAGAGATGAAGAGAGGCGAGACTTAACATATATGATAAAGATAAAGCCACCCACGAGAAATACCATTTGAAAATGTTATTTTGATAATGGAAGACACTGGTGAGGGTTCTGTTGGCCATTGTCTTGGGGCTGACTGGCAAGGTCCAGGTTGATACATTGTTTTGTTCAGATAGATAAAAAATTAACTGATTGTCAGGAGTGGTGAAATTCCCCACAAGGAAATTTTAAAGATAAAGTCACCTACGAGAAGAGACATTTGAAAATGTTATTTTGATAATGGAAGACACTGGTGAGGGTTCTGTCGGCCATTTTCCCTGGGGCTGGCTGGCAGGGTCTAGGTTAATACATTGTTTTGTTTAGATAGATAAAAAATTAACTGTGTCTTTGTGACAGGCGGATTGTCGGGAGTGGTAAAATTCCCCGCAAGGAAATTTTAAAGATAAAGTCACCTACGAGAAGAGACATTTGAAAATGTTGTTTATATAAATGAAGAATGGTGAAAATTCTTATGGCCATTGTCAAAAAGCTAATTGACAAACACCAGGTGGTTACAGAGTTTTAAATAGATAAAGGTTTGCTTGTGTCATGATGATGTCTGAAAACAATTTAATAGGTCATCTGTTGACCACACACAAAGAGAGTCATCTATAGGTTGGGTCTTTGTCGATGGGATGTGTCATTGAGAAAAAAACACATCGGGGCTGTGTTGGAATTTGAATATGACAGCGAAACAATATTTCGTTGGCGCCGAAGAATGAGTGTGTCTGGTTGACTAGTCTCTTGGTGCTGGCGAAAATCTGATTGAAGAATTCCATATGCCGTGACGTTAGGATAAGAATTGAGATTGTCATTCTACGGGTCGTATTGTCTTCTTGGCGGCCAGAGAAGAAGAGAGAAACAAAAGAAAGAAAAGGAAAAGAAAAAGAACATTTTTTTTCTTTGAACAAAATATATATTTTTTTAGGAACAAGGCTAGTCTAGTCACGCCCACACTGTTGATCGACCATTGGTTGAACGCTAACCAGCCAGGCGGAGGTGATCATGTGACGCAAGGAGGCAGCTGCAGAGAGTTTAAGTATATGGGATTACTACGAAGAAGTGGGAAGATGTCCATATGAAAATAAGAGAAGGTGGGAGTAAGAGAAGACTTCCAAAAATGGAAATAATGAATGTTTCCTGACCGAAAACAAAAGAAGGGGTTTATTGATTTAGACTTATCAAGGAACCTCAAACCCCGACGAGCCCACCCCCGGTTTTGAATTGGCGTCCATATAAGCAAATTCGCAGCGAGCAAAAATCAGTTGGAGTTCAGTAGAGGTTTTAGAGTTGAGTTGGTTTTGAGTTAGTTCTCAGTTGAATTCGAGAGAGTTCCAGTTGAGAGCTCTGAAGCCCCGCTACTAAGAAGCTGACCAAGATTCGCGCAACTTCCGAATTCATCTTCTAACCAAGAACAATTTATTTTTTTGAAGAACGACTTAGACTGACACCACCAAAATAAATGTTAAGACTCGCCTAAAAACCACGTGTCACAATCCATATAGCGGGTCGGGAGATAGACGCAGTCCTATGTATCCAGCAACCATATATAAAGTATTGTTATCCTTTTTTTGATACCATTTTCGACTTATTTTATTTTCTTTTGCCCGTACTTGTGCGATACCGCCCTCATTCGAACTCAAGCCTGCAGTACGGCCCCGAAGCTGATTGATTTAGTCTGCCTAAGATCAATTCACAACGTGGGTAGGCAGACTGGAGATCAAAATAGTTACTTCGGTAACCAGACGTTGGAAGCGAGTTGGGAACGACGAGGCTGATATCGAATCTAATCAGGTTCCCATCCGAATCACTTAAAGGTTAGATCATCACAATTGGCGCCGCGACCGGGATAAGACCCGGGATCGGCTGACGTCACAATTTGACGTAGAGGTTTGATGCCACAATTGGTGCCGTGACAGCAGGATAAGACTCTGGATCGGTTTTGGATTATACATCCTAACAAAGTATGTTTAAAATAAAGAAGGGTTAATAGAAATATTAGTTTCTTTAATTCTGATAAAACAACTGGTAAACATTTAAGAGCACCTAATCAAATTTGTTATATTTGAGAAAGACCATATGAATATCTTTGCTGTGAAAGTTTTGCAAATTACGTAGAAGGCTCGAACTGAAAGAAATTTCCATGCAGTTGGGATTTCTAGTTACCTTGTAGAATTTGGAGATTAAGTAAAAAAATATTTCCAAATATGCCTAATCAATTTATCATGTTTGCAAAAGTGTTTCTGTGTGTTGCTTGTATTAATTTGCGATCCAATGTATCCAGTTGCATTTGTTCTGTACTTCATATTCTATATGCACAGATTGTTTAAATAAGATAATTCGTTTGGAATCCTTATCAACACAGCATCTTTTTATTTATAATATCTCCTGCAAACGAAATAGTTTTCTCACCTGGCAGAAACATCTTCTCATATCGAAATTCAGGCGTGCCCAACCAACAAAAATTACATGTCTCAGTTTCCTATTGAATTTCGTGGGAAAATGAGCAGTTACTACACAAAAGACAATTGTATAAGTTTTTTTCTTTCTTTTTTTTCATACTACTATTAGTTATTTTTATTCATTCGACGTTATTAGTTTCCATTTCAGCAATTTTGTTCACACATAAAGAAAATTATTTAAATATTTTCTTCGACTCTAAGGTACCAGTGATTATGAATCAGAGATAGCATTATTCGTTTCTCAACGATATTAAATGGAATGTTAACATCTGAACTCTAACCACAGATTTATTTAATACTAGCTATGAATTATGAAGAAGATACGTTTTCGTTTGTAACAAAAAGAAAAAATAGTTCGTAAAGATCATTATGGCAGATATTTTAAATTATATTTCTCAAACTGATATACAAAATTTAACAGCTTCAGACTACTACGATTCGACGTATCGTGTTCGGAGTGAACTACTTCGATAACTTTCCTGATGACATTTGTACGAAGCTAAAACACCTTGGTAGGAATTTTAACGGGCCAGGATTATCATTCTTTCCGCTGTAAAAAAATTGTTAAATGTTTTTAATTCTTCATTATATTTGGGAATTTGGTGCATATACATATATTGATAGTTACTCTAACTGAATACATTTTATATGTCTGTGAAATCTGTATAAAATCTTATGTGTCTTACTAGCATATACATAATCATATGGTAAATTCTAACTTAAAATAACGAATTTGGAGAAAAAATAAAATATCTCAGCTGATTTACGTGGAATAAAGTTTTCTTTTATTTTAAAAATAGCCAAATGGAGATGAAAATACGCATCTGCTAAAACTCTTTCTTGGCTATCCGTTGACAATTGAACCTAAATCTTTTATCTGGTGAAAAATGCAGTTGTATAGAAAATGGTAAAACAATTTCGGGTTATTTACAATACTATCTACTACAAGTTTCCTAAATTATTTCACATGAATTACATTATACATAATGTTAAATTGCGTACCAGGCTCCTATTAACTTAATACGGCGTAAAATATTTTATATAAAAAATAAATGCAATATTTACTCATTTTATTCAGTATGAGAATAGTTTTCTTTTTGTGGCAAGAATGCTATATAAAAAATAAAAGTTTTACGCAGTAACTGATGTGCATTTCTTTGAAAAGAGGCATACTATTTACACCATTGCATAATATTGCATGTTATCACGTAACGTTTCAGATGAAAGAGATCAGCTAATGACTTTGGTCCCTTGTTGCTAAGGGCGAAAGGCATTTTATAGAAAATCCATATTTCCAAATAAGTACACAAGTGTTTTAACCTAAGTGATGGAAAAATCCTTTGTATTCAACTTGTCCTTTCCCTGATATTGTAAGCTGGAAAGAAGTGCGTTGTACCCACTGACGTTATAAATCGAGTGATTATACTAAGTCCATTGTATCGGAAGTACGTGTCACCCTAGATAGGAATGTTTAACAGACGTTACCAACAAAAGCAACATTTTAAGAATTTCACACGAAAAATAAAATAAAAATTACGCGTTGTGATTTAGTTATAAATTTCAAAAGAATCTAATTTGCTTTATTTTATAGTTTTCAAATTATCTCTAAGTTTAATGTAATGTTAATTATCGCTATGAAGGTTTGTACATTTTTCGATTGATTTCAATAGGTTCCTGCCGTATTCCAAATATGAGTATAAAGTTCCATGCTTACAACTGTTTTATCCCATATATACGCAATTTAGTAGATCCGATGAATAGTTCCTTGAAAAATAAAATCTATCCTACTTATCCTCAATCTGCTCTCCCTAAAACCTTTTTTATGGTAAGACTTTACTTATAAAGACCCCTATAATACGCATATAAAAACAAAAAAAATGATATATTACGAAATATATATTCTATTTATTGCCATTCTATTTTTTTCTAAATAAGTATTCACATATGTACTCCCAGTGATGGGGAGTTCTATATGTACCTTTTTCATGTAGGAATTTCTTTTTAAAATGGAACCAACTATCTTTCGATATTCTGAGTGTGTTCGATTCTTCCAAATAGCCACTCTTCATCGTCATTTCCAAATATATCCCACCGAACAATTGTTTTTATCAATGTCATCAAACCCGAACATTTCAGAGAGTCAGGATCTAAGATTAATAATCTTATCTCTCAAATATTGCAAATATGTTCACTCTTCTACTTCGAACAACTTTATTTGCGCATGCGTATTCGAGGGGGCCGTCTTAGTATTTGCATTTGTTGGTTTTTAGTATTAGCATAATTAATTAAACGGAAATACAGGTACAATGAAATATGTAAATATTTGGCTCCTCTATCGTTTAGCTGTAGTTACAAAATACCACCCGTTTAAAAAGTAAGTTTTATTAGCGAGAAAGTGAATTACATTCTCTCAGGTGGGTTTAGGATTATAGTAATTTTATTTTTCTATTAAGAAAATAGAAATACATTTTGCCATTTTTTAAGATATTTAGTTAATTAATTTATTTCGTTTAAATATATAAACTAAAGATTTTTTTTTATAAATAGATAAAATGTTTGGATTGTCTCTTATCAAGAGGGCGATAAATCACTACGGCTCTCATAAGCTTGCCGAGGATACTGATGTCATGCGAAAAATCTTATCTAAATCTAGAGTTAAGCGCTGGTATTTATTTGAAAAAAAAATCCAAGAATATTTGTCCTCAAATTCATTCATGATTCAGATTCAAAATTTCAGACGTTTTTTTTTTTTTTAATTTAGATATGTTTTTAATTGATACGTATCGCTTTTATTCGATTTACATAATTTTATATTTGATAGTATTAATTAAAAAAAAGAGTTCACAACCAAACTAGAGTCTGTCTTAGTTTCAAATTTTTAAAACAAAATTTAATGTGTAAATTTAACAATAATCAGATGCACCACATTTCAATTCATTTGTTCACAGCAGTGAATTTTAGAATCAAAATTTTAAATAAAAGAAATCAACTGTTGAAGTCTAATTGCATTGATTCCAGCATATGAATAGACATACTTAATCTGTCGGATGTAACTTTCAATTATTAGGTTGGTGCAAAAATAATGACGTAATAATGTCGTTTTTTACTTTAAAAAATACGTCAAAAACGACATTATTACGTCATTATTTTTGCACCAACCTAATATATATCAAATTTCAATTCCTCCAAAAGAATACTACAAATGTGCGCATGTCTTTTGGCTCTAAACAATTTTTTAAATCTTAATTTTTAAGTAATGATGACGCATAGTTTTTACTATCTTATCATATCCCTGCAAAAGCAAATGCCTACTCATTCTAAATTATCAAAGACGATAAGTCCTTTTCTAGGACATAATATATACCTATAATTAACATATAGACATACATTTCAATAATGTTGGATTTTAGAAGAAAATACTCAATATGGTTTGAGGTATTTTAAAGTGAATGCCTTCAAGAAAAAAATACTAAAAGAATTCTATTTACCTTACAAATTCGCTTTTCAATGAAACAATGTCCATGTGCGATTCTGAAATCACCTTTGGAAGGACAAAAATAATTGATAAATAACCCTTTAACGCTTAAATTTAAAAACCGGAAAGAAGATATGCCTGTTTTTTTAAATATAAAACAGTCAAAACCCCTCTTCACAACCCACAAATAACATAAAGACTTAGACGACTCTATTTCAGCGATGGAGGAATCTAAAAATATATGGACATTTTTCGAATACTAAAATTGACTCAGCGTTATCGTTGTAGTCCTTTGATTTTTATATGTATTGCAAAAGTTGAATCATGGGTCATGAATTAATATATATATATATATATATATATATATATATATATATCCGTTTATTCATATTCATAAGATCACAGCAGATGGACTAAATTTCTTTTCTTCAATGACATCTAAATTGTTTTATAAGAATTACGATACCACAGTTGACAAGAAAATACCTGTCTTCATTAGCAAAGATTAAATATGCTATCCATTTGCCAGATTTCTATTTCTTTCTTTGTATTATGAAAGGGTAATCATATATTAAAATTATTGCACAATTTCTCAGTTACATTCATCAATCTCTGTTTACACCATGAATGTATTTGGCACTGATTAGTGAGAGATATTCTAGCCAAATTCCAGTCGGTGTAAAAGACAGTTATTTTTTCGCCAATCCCCGTATTATTGGTGCTGTCCGACCTATTGTGAAATTGATCCGGAATATGTTCTTCCAAAACATGATATTAGTTCGGTATTTTAGAAATTTCGATGACGGTGAAAGGGTGAATCCGTAGGCAGAATACGTCAAAGAATGGATCAACCAATACGTACCAGTCAAAATTCCTAGTGGAAAGGTGGAAAATTTGCATAGGTGTGTTAATATATCAGGTTCAGTAATGGCTGGAGATTTGATTAAAGACAATTAAAGACCGCAGGAGCTTCAGATGGGGCTGGAGGGATTTGCTATAGTGTCATCGGTGTGACCTTGGGTCAGAAGAAACGGTTTCCAATGCTTTCTGCCATTTTTCACGGGAGCGCCGTTTCTGGGATTATGTCGGCAAGTTGACGGCTTGTATCACTTCCGATTGGCTCGTGTATTCTGAAGCGAAACGAATGGTGTTTCTGTCTTTGACGACGCGATGGGAGGAATTATTGCTATCTCAACCTTATTCTCACCAGGATCTAATCCGATTCTTTGAGCATCAGGTCATGAGGAAGATTAGAACTGATAGGAAGCGTTTGGTATCGACAAATTTCACCGAAAGTTTGGTAACTGCGGCGAGTCTGATTTGCGCTAACGGTGACAGCCTTTATTTTCTTTTTAGGTCTCCCTAAGTCAAAACGGGGTAGTTTGCTCTAGACCCCTCGGTTTTTTTCCTATTGCCGTATTTATTTTAGCCTTCCCTCTGCTTTAGCGAGATTGCCTCTTGATTTTGTCTGAAGGCAGAATACAGCGGCTTCACTGAATTCGTTTAAGGGCTGAACTCGTCCAACTCATATCAGTCATCTTTAGTTTGTGTTTTTGTTATATTTCACTTTGTTTTTCAATCATCCCCTCTCCTCATTGCGTATCATCAACAGTGCTTTATATAGAAATTTATACTCATTAATATTTTATGACATGGCGTGGTTTGTAGGTTTCCTGTGAAGTTGCGTTATTGTAGTATATGTAGGATTGAATAATGGTGAATGAGTTCTTGTGGTGGATGCGCAAATTGTAATGAATAAATTGTGTGTTAATGAGATTAGCTAGGTATAAGATAGTGTCACTCAGACTCAACTCATTCCCCACCTTTCGGTCTTGTGCCACAATTGCATTTCAAATAAAATAAATCTTGATTAAAGGTAAGTAAGTACTGTAGGAAGGCGATAGAGCGTTTCCTGTATACCCTTTTATGAGGTAGTGTCCGTGTCATGAGGTGCTCGGGACAGTTGGTCAGTCATCGACACGCCACTAGGCTGGCTTTAACTACACCGCCTTTTGACTGAGGATTCGATCGTGGAGTGTAGTTCTAGGAATGCCTTCACTAGCCTTTTTGGGCTAAGCGCCATCGTAGCTCCAAGAAACTGTCGACAGATTGATGTCCGTTCCTCTGACCTCTGACGTTTCACCGCCTCTGAGTGTCTTGCATCGTGATTTAGTGGAGGAGATCACGAAGAATCCACGCTGTGTGTGGTTCATCTTGTCGTTAGCCGAGATGCGGTCTATCTGGGCACTAGCGTCGAATTACCTCAGTGACCCTGATTTTTCGTTTTTATGGGGATTGATTCGGAATGTGATATCTCTCAGTGGCAGGATCTTCAGATGTACCTGGACTGATTTGCCCGATTTTCATCGGTGTGACATTGGGTTAGAAGAAACTGTTTCGCACGCCTTCTACTATTGTCCACAGTTGTACCCGTTCTAGAACATCGTCGGCGAGTTGACGCCTCTTATCACTTTTGATTGTCCCGTGCTTATCGATCACGCATACTTCTGCTATAATGTGCCGCCCTCGAATTTGGGGAGATGAATGGTGTTTCTGACGTGGCCAGCTGTGGCAAGAACAATGATTTGGTCTTCGCTAATGGAGGGATTCTTGCGATACGAACACTATTCCCATCTCTTTATGGTCGGATTCTTTCAGTATCAGCTGAATGTCAATATCAGAACTGATAGAAATCACTTGATGTCGACTGATTTCAGCTAAAGGTCAGTGAAAGTAGCGGGTTTGGTTCCTGTTAAAGGGGCTATCATTGAGCCACTTGGTCACAACGAGCGGTTTCCTGTAATCCCTCCTACTCATTAACCTTGCCACTATTTGTTTTCCTAGTCAACGTGTGTATGCCTTGCTTCTATTCTGATCTCGGATTTGTTATGATACATGTCGAGTTTCAAAAATTCTCCAATTTGTATTTTTGTTTACATTTTTCTCATCTCGTGTGAGTAGGAATTTGATTTTCCCATTCTCTTATTTATTTTTACCCTTCTCTCTCTATTAGTGACTGTGCTTCTTGATTCTCTCTATCGGCAGATTACATCGGCTACTCTTATTATTTCGAGCAGTGGAAGGTTCCTACTAAGATTTGTTATTTTTAGTTTGTTTTGTTACAAACTTTTCTTCGTTTACTAGGTTCACTCTCTCCCCTTCATATCATGATTCATAAAATTATTATTAATTCTGTAATTAAGCATTATGAATTTTTATCAGAATTTATATCATCGGTTATGTTGTCGGTCCCCTGAGAAATATGTGGTATTGAGGTATATGCAGGAATGGATCGTGAGGAACGAGTTCTTGTGGTGAATGGATATATTTTACTGGATGAATGTGTCGTGAATTTGATTGACTAGGACAGTTTGGAATGACTAGCCTTTCCTCAGTTCTCCTTTGGCTTTTTTCCACAATTGTTGTATTTTTACAATAATAAATATTTAGTTAAATACAAGTAGTATGCGTAGTCTTATAACCCTGATATTAGTCTAATACCGATTATCATATTCCGGTTTAGAAAACAGTATGAATTAATTCCTACTGACTTTCTCACTGTAAACAGTAGCATTCCGTGTGATTAAATCCTTAATGTTATATTTGACTGTGCATATTGTAGTAAAAACAGAACAACTGAATAAACTTATACCAAAGCTTTAAGGCACTTTACTTCGAATACTCGTCTACTGACGGATGTTACTGGGTGCTATTTATACGTCCTAGATTTTAAGGGGAAGTAAGTGATGATTTATCAGAACACATATAACATTACTCTGAAGTTGTATATATTTTTAATCACTATGTACATTTTTTTATTCTCGATTTTTGCACTGATAAGAGCGAACCAAGGAGTCTTTGTATTTGTTTTAAATTTTTATATTTCGTTATTGACGATTCACTTTCGATTGTGATGCATGCTACGACTCTTTTTCTGTGTGGTGAAAGAGTGCTCTAAGAATACCTGCTGATTACGTTCCATCAGAGCCTTTAGAGTAGGAATCGATTAAGTACCTTCGAAATATCAGGTGGCCATTTCACAGACTTCCATATTTTGAACATCAATGCATGTGCTCTACAGAGATAAAAATGAAAACTCCTAATCCCTGGTCGAATTCTAGACAGTGTATTCATAAGTGTGAGTCACCCGGATGATCGAATAAGAATTTGAAGTATAGAGCGAGGAAAGCAAATATTGAATTTATGTAATAGTCTTAGCTGAATGAGACATCGTCTCTTGGTATTTTTTGAATCAATGTTAATGAGTAACAACTATGTCCGGAGTGTAATATGTACACAATATGCTGCAATTAATTCAAGATTAAGAGGATATGCTTTCAACATCACGCCTGTTATATTGAAACTGCTCTGCATCGTTTTCTTAAACTTCACTGGCCTAATCGATGCTGTAACTATCCACCATGCAACACGTAGGGAGATGATGTAATTAGACTTCGTTTAGCCGCCTACAATGGTACTTCGTTAAAATTGCCAAGACGCTCCGAAAATGTATCACAGGATTATATTCACCATTTTTACGATTGTCCGATCATTGAGGCAGAATATACACTGAACTGCTATGGGATCAGAATGCTCTTGACTCACATTTTATTTTCAGTGATATTCAAATGGTGATGAAAATGTTTATTGTAATCTGGCAAGGCTACAAGTACATTTTATCCTGTGAAAACTGAAACATATTCACGACAGTGAAATTTAAATTTTCATATATATATATATATATATATATATATATATATACAGAAGTAGAGATTAAATTGTAGTTATTAAAAAAAAATATGATTCCTTTGCTATATAATAGTTCTCATGTTTCAAAAACAATCTTGAAATTTACACATCCTTATAAGCATGTTCGTTCGCCAATTTTATTACTATGGAAACGGATGGGGCGACCATTTTGGTAAGAGGTCGGAAAGATAATTGTTATCCATATATCAGTCACCTTCGGAAAAATGTCAAACCAAGATAGGGTCGGGGTATCCATTTCAAAGCGAATGACGGTATTCCTGTGCGTTCATCGTCTGGTCAGCCAAAGCGAAAGATTCATTTGGCACCATAATATGTCGTTAAGATAATTTTGTTTTATTTTATTTATTCATTTTCCTTTTATTTATTTATTTTTTCCTAAAGGGCTGTTTCGTATTTAAACGCGTCGCACTGAACTACAGTTTGTTTTTTGACGACTTCATAAAGGGTCTTTTCAATCTTGTGATTCGTTTAAGCTTTTAAACCATTTAGCAGACTATGATTTGTTTTTATAATAATTATTTAAGGCGAAAATTAGTTGATGTCGGCAGAAAACCTTTAACTGTGTAGTTTTTTATGAAGGAATAAAGGGCATGGGTCATCCCAGATTTTACAATTTTTTGTTCTATTTATTATTTCCCATTTTACTTTTGGTGTTTAATTCATTTCCTTTAAATGCCCAAACATATTAGGTTGTAAATGAACATGCTTATAAAGATGTCTAAATTTCAAGATTGGTTATTCCGAAATTTTCGTTTGAGGATGAAACAGGGTTTGATACTTTAACTTAATTTAATTTTAATAATTATACTGAGGATTTCGGCTCTCGTTTTTGAAACATGATAACTCTTATGTAGCGAAGGAATCATATTTAAAAAAAAATTATAACACACACACACGCACAACACACACACACATACACACACACACACACACACACATATATATATATATATATATATATATATATATATATATATATATATATATATATATATATATATATATCGTACTTTTTTTCTTCTTCCGGTTGTTATTATGCATTTATTAATTCTTTCAAAACGTTTATCAACTCGTCGTTGACGAAAACAAAAGTTCATCAGACGAGAAATAAAAAATATAATATAACTACACGGTTCGTTATCTATTTTTTTTTTTTTGCTAAAATCCCGATTTCACATTAGGATAAATGAATCTGGAAATTAATCAACAATGAGAAAAATCAATGCAGAGAAAAAAAACTGTAGATATGATAGGATAAATATAAAGTATTTGTTCTAGAGAAAAATAAATAATATGTTGTAAAATCCTGCAATGTTCCTTAACGTATTTCTCTATTTCTCTATATGACACCGGACATTAATATATATATATATATATATATGTATTTTTTTTTTACAGGGTAATGAGTCTCAGACAATTCCACTAAGTTATTTTATATCATCACGATACAGGACTGGAAAAATACTCGATTCGAATCCACATGCAATTTGCACGACGTGACACTCATCCAATGGCTCACACAATGTCTTGCAAATGAGATAGGATTTAAGAAATAGAAGATAAGATAAGGCAGATTTATTTTAGATAGAGTGAGAGCGGACTATGAATATAGCATAAAATGTTATTGAAAACATATTTACAAAGAATGGATTCCGTTCCTCAAACAAATCTAAAATGGATGATGGTGATTATTTTTATTACGCTCTTGATCTCTCTGTAAAAAATATTACTCTCGCCTTTCTATTGAATGTGTAAACCTTCCCATTTCTACAACAAATTTGCTACTGGAAATATTGAAAACCTATCCTTTTATGAGATGAAAAGCCGCGAAATTGTGTATCAAATATTTTACAGGGTTATATGCCAATAAAATTGTCAGAGAGGAAAATTGGGGAAATATCAGATTTTTATGAATATGATACACACGCACAGACACACAGACACACACACACATATATATATATATATATATATATATATATATATATATATATATATATATATATATATATATATATGTATGTATGTATGTATGTATAAAATGGATATTTTAAAATTGTATTCCATGCAGCGAGGATATAATTACACCTATTCTTTCCATTTTTGATCACTTTGGTAGTTTGCACATATTTCCGTGTGCTTCCGATCTCTCTATAAAATTAGGTTTACCGTCCTTTTTTGGAATAGTTATGCTATCTTATATTGTGAATTTCCCCGTTTTCAGCAGCAATTCTAATTTTTACCAAACCTAGAATTTGTCGACAACCAAACACAAATGATAGTGATTTGGTTAAAATATTTAAAACCTGCAATTATTTGCCAAAGAATAATTCCCTAAATGCTGAGTAGGCAAATATTTTTTTCTAATGCAATAAAGACACAAAATAAACTCGTATTTATTAAGTTAGTGGAGAATGTCTGTTCAGTCATATATCGAGAGATTTATTTGATTAGAGAAGCGTTTCTCAAATAGTGACCGCATGAAAGATAGTCAGTTGCGCTACATGTTAACAGAAAGTGAAATTGCAAATTATTTTTGAGTTTAAAAAATGTATTAAAAAGCTAGAGACACCAATCACATGGTTTTGATATCTAAATCAGGATTTTATCATTTAATATTTTAAAGTCGACGCTAAATTCCTTAATCTTCAACAATGATTAGATAATCGTTTCCCTTTTGCCTTCCTCAGGGGACTTAAATCAGTCATTATTTGCACCGCTAAAAACAAATAGCAGATTCTTCATAAATCCCTTTAAATGAAAACTGTAGCGCTAATCTTCACATATAATGCCTACTATTACTCACATATCAGACCTAACATTCAAAAAATTGTCAAAGCACATCATCACTGGATTCAAACAAGTATACGTAAATAAACAATGCAATGTATTTTAAAAATTCCTTTTTTAAGACTTCATTATTATTTTCTTCTTTTAAAATTCGTGTCTAATCTTCCCTTATTAAAAATTTAATGTGCCCCCCCGCCGACCAGAGTTTTAATTATTATACAAGTGCGCCCTGAATTATAAACAAAATTTGAGAAACACTGGATTAGAGTATATAAAAGTGCACAAAAATTGTCGCGTTCTAATCAGGTCCCATTATTATAAGCGGCTGTGTTTATTCCAGATAAAAATCGTATATACGAGGTCTGACCAAAATCTATTTGAATTGTTACTTGGTAAAGTAAAAGTATTATCAGCGGCTTATCGTAGATTGGCTTTTAACTCTATTGCCCTTGCACAATAATTTATTTCGTGCACTCATAGATTATAGAAGTGCTTGGAAGGAAACTGTGTAGAAAAAAAAACTGTTTTTAACACGGTCGGACAAGTGACCAATTGTGGATCTATTGATATATCTCTGATATTTCAATGGAGGACCCAAATCTCAGCGAAACAGAAGAATGCACATACGAGCCGAAACAATGTGTAAACACTGTTGACATTTTTTTCAACTACAGTAACATTATCCATCAACTGTTTAGACATTTTACAAGAATTATTGCTGTGAAGGCTTCCGCCGTTTGCGTGATGCTGTTATTCGTTAAAAGATAAAATTTCACTCGTCCACATGCGGTGCAGTTTGTAAAGCAGTTTTCACCAAGCACAAAATTTATCAAGTTTCGAAATCGCCACATTTCCCAAATCTCACCTCTTGTGGCTTGTTTCCAAAATCAAATCCAACTTGAAAGAAACATAATTTCAATACGTCGCGGAAATTAAACACATTTCGAGTAGGCAGCTGCTCGCTACTCAGAAATGGAGTCACGAGAATGACACCAATCGATATAAACAACACTGGATGAAGTGTTTGACTTCAGGAGGGGACTACTATGAAGGTGATTAAATATCAAATTGGTGTGTGCTGTAGTTTTCTTTTATAGCCCTAGTATATATATATATATATATATATATATATATATATATATATATATATATATATATATATGCATGTTTCATAAAAAACGACAAGGTACTACGGTTAAGCTTTTTAATAATATTTCTTGTGTTCTGACAAGAGCTTTCTTTTCTGGACAAAGGGTGTGTAAGAACTTTCAAAATCTACTATCTATATTTCACATGTTGTCTGTCTGAGTGTCTGTCGTGGGCGTTGATAACTCGTCCAGGCTGCATTTCACACCAGATTTCGATGCGGTTTTCACAAAAGTTTGCAAATGGCTGCCGTAAAGACATGACGGAGCCCGATTTTTGAGTTCGGACTCAGGTTCCGAAAAATTCGATAATCGAAAAAATACAGAAGGAATGATCGCATTTCAACCAAATTTGAGACACTCTTAGAGTCTACCATTAGAAATGTTGTCAATAATTTTCATGACCACGGACCCCTAAACAGCGCAGAAAAAAGATAAAACGCAAAAACAGATACGCCCAGATTGCGCCTGAACCGCATGTCGGGTTTTAGGGAAAACCAACCGGCTTTATGAGGAGGCCATTGTGAGTCAGCATGTGAAGTTTGAACTCTGAGCGCCCCTCAAGCAGTGTGTAAATCGACAATCGGTCAACCCTTAAAAATGTTTTTTCTGGTTGGGTATTTTTTACATGCAGATTAATTAATTTAAGGTCACGCTATGAGCGAGAAGAAACAGGACAGTGGGTGCAGTGGAATGGAAGAAATTTTTTGACTTCAAATTCTCGAATGGGTGCAGGGCCATTGAAATTCGGCTTATTTATCCCTGCTACAAGGTCTGACTTTGAGTCAGAAACGACATATTCGACTTTGTCAACACTTTTGATTTAATCGTCGCAACTTACCAAAAAAAAGCACTTCCTTTATTCACGTCGTTACTAAAAAAATCCCGCATAGGTGCTGAGTGAAAATGCTTCCGCCCTCAGCAGTCCATTTTCCAATTCTTTAAACCTTTTCTCCTAGCGAAGGCCGCATCCCAGACCTGACGAGGAATTTTTGCGCTAAAGCAGCAGGGCTCCCTCCCAATCCATTTCAAAGGCAAACGGTTAGAGGCTATTCGTTGTCGCACAAACCAAACGAGCAAACGCTTCATTGCAGCTCCTTGCATTTTCATCGCCGGCATCACGTGCGTTAGAGCCAAGCTACATGTGCAGCAGTCAGCTTGACCCCATTTACGGCCAAGACTTGCCTTTGCCCAATCATGCGCGCGTACATGAATGCGCGCTAGCATCATCCATTTTGCTTGAGCTCATTCATTGGTCTAAGTCATGGCCATTGTCCAGGCTACACCAATCAATGACAAGTCACAGTCCCTTCAAACACCTTCAGCGCGGCTGCATCCGCACCCACGTCTTCATTTGATCGCCATTAGTGCAATTGTACAGCTTGCTGTGCACCTAGAAAACGACGTTTTTTTTTTTTTCTGCGGATACAGCATTGGATGTGGCTGCGCGTACCAAAGACACAAGTTTGCTAGGACTCTAATGTACCCAGCATTCATACTACGTGTGGACAAAAAAGAAAACCTGGGCTCGGCGGAAGTCGCCACACTCGGAAGGGTATTCACGGTTCCGGCATCGCGCCAGGAATGTTTTTACTTACGACTCCTTTTGCACGAATTAGTGGTCCAACGAGCTACAGTAACTTACGAACGGTTAATTGAGTTTTATGTGACACTTTTCGTGAGGCCTGCCTCCTTCTCGACCTTTTGGAAGACGACAGCCAGTGGAATGCCACAATGACTGAGGGGTCTCTTTTAAAAAGATCCTCTGCTTTGCGCAACCTCTTCAGCAAAATCTTAAAAATGTTCAAACCCAGTGATCCCAAATCACATTGGGACAAATACAAGGACTTTTTGTCCGAAGACATACTCTGCTGTGTCCAACAATGGCTCTTACATTCAACGATGAAATTTACAACAGGTCGCTTGTAATCATTGAGAACCTGTTTGATTAAATGGGAGGTGGGAAATCTCTCGCCGCTATTGGGCTTCCAATGCCAGATCGTGTGGCTTTCTCCAGTCTCTCACCTGAGATTGTGCGGGAGACATCCAACTCTGCTGATGAGCTCAACCCCTATGTCACATCAAATGAGCCAAAACTTCTCATAGACCAAAGAGCCGCTTACGATGCGGTTCTTGCATCTACCAGGCAGGATACAGGATCAATTTTCTTCCTGGATGCGCCTAGGCGAACGTGAAAAACGTTCGTAATAAAACTGCTTCTTGCAGAAATTCGGCAACAAAGGCGAAGTGGCGCTAGCTGTAGCGTCTTGAGGCATTGCTGTCACGATACTACTGGGTGGCCGAACAGTGCACTCAACGTTTAAACTTCCGCTTGACCTGATTAAGGCAGAAACATCTATATGCAGTATAGCGAAGCAATAACGTCTAGCGGAGGTACTCAGGTGATGTAAGCTCATCGTCTGGGATGAGTGCACTGTCAGTCCCAAATCTGCACTCGAGGCTGTAAACTTTTAAATTTTTTTGTAAATTTTTCGCTACACTTCCAGTCTTTGAATTTCAACATACAAATGCGTATGTATAGACACGACACCACCCGTATACATACATATGTCATATCCGAAACTGCCCACACATGTTTATATATATATATGAGTCCCGACGAACGACCAAGTATGTATGTTTCTACGTGATCCATTAGGCGTATGAACATACATCGATGTTTGCGTTAGTACGATGACACCGCAACAACGTTTCCCCCATCACTTCCATAATAACACCAATACACGCAATCTAAATAAACCCAAAATTTTTAAAAAATTAATCAGTTTGTCTGACGATCGCAAAAGCGTGAAACCCAGGGTCACAAACTCACATCTATCCAACCATATATATATATATATATATATATATATATATATATATACAAGAAATATAGCAAATATCAACGAAAAATAATGAAGTACTCTTAAAAAGTAGGCAAGTAAAAAAGTTTTAATTTACTTCTCCTAAGAATTGGTTCTAGTAAAAAAGATCTAAAGATCAAGTCTCTACAAAATGAAATGAAAATGAATGATGAAAAGCTTTCAAAAAAATGCCGTCTGTCTTTGTAAAAAATATTAATGACATTTCTTTAAAATTAAATATACTTGATTATAATAAATAATTACGAGACACCGGGTGTGCAAAGTTAGTCGCAATAATTATTATATAAAGATGAATTATATTAAGTACAGTCACTGAAAATTAAAAAGATTTTTCATATAATTTAAAATTCAAAGAGCCAGAGAATAAAACTTCCTAATTTCGATGTGTTCTCATATGTTTGAAAATGATATTTTCAAAAAACAAAATATGTTTAGTAGGGATTTCTTGTCGTGAAAATGAATGTGATCTTCTACATTCTGCAACAGACTCTTCAAGATTCTTAATCGTTATATAAGATGAATTGTTTCTATTCTAATTTGAATGACATCATTATTACTATATAAAGTCATATTTTTCGAAAACATTTTTTCGCCGTTAATCACGAGAATATAATGGTTCTCTCCATTTCAGCTATTAATAATTTAATTACTTCTTTTTCATCTGCAGATCATAGGAAACCTTTCATAATTCATGTACTAAACATTGGCATCATCATTCTTATAATATGATTTTTCTGTGGTTTCCATGTTGCTTTTTTGAATAGTAAAAGTGTAATCACGATTATTATTAACGTCCGAAATTTTCTTTATATTTTCTTCTAATGCGTGGGTTTCATATTATACATTTTTCCCTCTTACGTTATGTTTTATAAGAATATTGATACTTTATATTTTTTATCAATAACTCTATTTCAATATAATTTTCATGGTTCTTTCGGGACAAATTATGAAAAAGAATAGGTAATGTTAGGGGGCCCTCCCCTTTTTCATATGTGGACTCGATCAGAGTGATACTTGGACTACTGCTACTGTTAAATACACAGAGTCAGTCAGAATATAGAGAGAGTGAGGAGAGATTGTGATTGAGTTGGAGGTAGAGTAATAGTGTGAGGTAACCCCTTGTAGAAGTCACAGTTACAAGCGCTTAGACTCTAAGCAAGGCCTACTTCGAGACTATATATATATATATATATATATATATATATATATATATATATATATATATATATATATATATATATATAATTGCTCCTAACCGCGTTCCTGGATTTACTAACAGTATTACCCATTGTATTATTGTGTAAATACATGTAATTTCTTATCTTTATTTCTTGCGTTTGTCATTCAGTGGAGGCCGAATTTCATCTCGGAATCCACAACACGTAATTCACTTCACAAACAAAAGAAACGAAATAAAGAAATATTTGCCGACATACAAAGGAAAGAAACGAGAATATAAGTGAAAATTAAGAAAAGAAGAAATGAGGTAAAAAAAAAAAACACGAAAATAGAACGATTATATCACACAAAGGAAACTGCGAAGAGCAAATTCGTGGCAAACACAACGGGGAAGTTTTTTTTGCAAAGCAAATATAATGGAATAGTGGAATTTTAATAGAGAAAAAAGAAACTAAGTAATTGCAAAGCAGGAGAAAAAAATAAATTTCTAACAAAGGAAAGAACAAAGACATTAAGCAATGCGGAATAATGGTAAAAATAAGGAAGATTTGAAAATATAACTTAAATGACAGCCGAATGAGAATAAGAAAATATAAACAGTTTCCAATGTGTAATGTGACATGAACACGATGATCAAATTATCGGTTATCGAATGGCTGAGATGGATTTATCGATGGCAAATTCAAGAAACAATGTCAAATATTCTGTTTTCTCTATGGCTGTTTTTGATAAATTAAATCAGTTTAATAAAAGCGCATTTGTGATTATTTAACGCCCATGGAGCTCATCTGTGGTTTATACTGCAACTATTCTGAAAAGATTTTATTTAGTTTCTGGGAAATTTCGTCTTATATAACGTGATCAATAATTTGAACAAGACCAGCACGCTCAAACACTCGGTCCCGATAACTTGTGCCTTTGTTCTAGCTAAGAGTATCGTCTACCCAATTTCACTGAGAAAGACGTATATGGTATAGTCTTCATGGACTTTCCAATGGTACCGTACACTTAGTCGTCCTCTCCAGTCCGATAACAAAAGGAAGTTTCCTTCCTTACGGATCAACCACTTGACCAAGAAGTGCAATCACTTATAAAATGTTGATTTTCGAACTTGTCTGTATTCCCTTTTAATGAATGTTTTCCATTTATTTATTGTTCTAAAATTTACCGACAGTATTTTTGTTTCAATTTTTTTTTTTTTATCGTTTGATCATTTATTTTAATTTAAGTTGAATAAAAGAATGGTTTGTAAGAAGATTGTATATATTTTTCCGCCAATCTACATATTTATTTCTTAAAATCTTTATTCAAGATGAAAAAAATTATCCCATGCATTACAATAATTAACAATGAATCTGTCGTACGGAAATGTAATTTATTACTGTCGTTGCTTACTTTATTGCAAAATTGTTCTCGGTCAAAGAGTTTATTTTAAAATTATTCCTAACACATACAACAATTTCAAATTTAATTGATGTAATGTAGGAAGACGTTTCTCTCTTTCTCTTTATATATGTATGTATGTGTATATATATATATATATATATATATATATATATATATATATATATATATATATATATATATATATATATATATATATATATGTATGTATGTAATTGAGTTGCAAGACAACGAATATCGATGATAGAGTTGAAAGTAATATATACATTTTTATGGGATCTTACGCATAATAATAATAATGAACTATTCCATACTTAATAAATACTGTACCTCAGGATTAGGCAGGGAGTCAGTCGCTCAGGTTTTGACTGACTGTTCGGTTGTACTCTCTTCCTACGGACGGGAGGAACCCGAAGGAGGCTACGCCGAAGGGCGGATTCTCTTTCGGGGAGGTAGACCGGCCTTGAACCCGTTTATACGGGTTCAATGGGCATATTTTTGGCCGAGGCCACGGGCTCGGAGTTCCCACGTTATAAAAGCCTTGTACCACATGACACCCTCGTGAAGGGGTGACTGATTATCGTCAATAGTTCAAGTCGAGTCAAGAGTCGAGTCAGAGGCAGTCCGAAACAGAGTCGCATTCAGACAATTACTGCAAGACATTCGAATAGTGATACTGGTCGAGAATCCATTGTTCTCTCTACTGAACTGATTGTTCGCACTAACACTTCTCTGTATACATTCCTGTTTGTAATATATCTGTGTTATTCCATACCTGTGTTCGAGTTCTACCTTGGACTATTACCTTGGTACAAGGAACCGGACCATAACATAAATGAATATATATATATATTTTTTTTAAATAGTAAAAATGAATAGAGAAATAAATAATCAGTAATAAAGCTAATTTCGAAACTGGAAGAAAACCATTTATTCTGAACAGACATTAATGTTATAATTTCTGGAAAAGCCACAACTATTGGAGAAAAATCATCCAGGGCATCAGAATATCTAATCAAGTGTTTCAAGATGAAACGAATGAAAAAACATCATACTGTTTTAAGAGAAATCACCGATAATCAAAGAGACAAGAATTACTAGAAAAAATAAAATATATTTTAGAAAAAATGGGATAGCATACATTATGTAAAGCAAAGAAACATAAATAAAATATTAAAGCAATTATATTTAATATAAAAGTAATTCTTTTTCTCGGGTTTATCAAACATATGCAGGTTATTTAAAGCCAGAAAAATATTTTCTAGTTCTAAGATACTTTTTTTTTGGCAAATAAATTTTAGTGATACAAGTAGTAGTAATTAATGAATATTTGGTTATGGAAAGAGGTAAGTTCATACCATTCCCAACGGTATTAGACAGTCAGTATTTTAAACCAACCCAACAGAAAATGACACTCAACTTTTGGATTAACAATTTCAAGGTAGTATCTATTACAAAACCCACATACCCAAGTTTACAAAGCCTGATATTCCCAAACGGTCACACATCCAAGGACTGACCAGAATCAAAATGCTTAACTTCACTGATCTTACGGGAACAGATGTTTGGACGTGATGCATCCGGCGCCTATTAATCAAAATTAACTTGATTGCCATGACTAACATGATCAACAGGCACTCAGTTCGTATTCATTACTCGTTCTATTAGATACGTAACAATAATGAAAAATTCGTCGTACAGCAAAAAAAATATCCTAGTTTAATTTATAATAATATACTTTAGATTTATTTCTAAGTTTCTAACAATGATAAAAAATAAAAACAATGCCATGTAAATAATATTGAACAATATGCAGAAAACTTTAAAAAAAACACCGTATAAAAATGCTCAAATAAACATTACCACGTTCGCTGAAGAAAGAAGAGAAAAATAATTAACACTCAGAATATTGTGACTGTCTGCGAAGAAATGACACAAAACAAAGTCTCTCTCTCTCTCTCTCTCTCACTCTCTCTCTCTCTCTCTCTCTAACCAAGAAGTGATATATCAGACCTGGCGAAATCTCTAGACGACAATAATCTCTATCAAATACTATTTAATCTTTCACACAAATAGCTTAAAAGACTGCATAGGAAAATATAGTTTCTTTTTTCTTTAATCTTTTTTCTTGCGTTTTGCTGAAAATCCTTGTAAACTATTTGCATAGAGTGTTTTAATTACCCATGTAGTGAATAAGTTTATTTTTGGCTAAAATAAAATGATATTATATGTTTGTTAAATAATTTTTAGACTACTTTCAAAAAAGAAGTTTAAAATAAAGACAACATTAAGATTCGATATAGAATTGTTTCGATTAATTATTAGATTACTGCAAAAATTTGAAGCGCCCTTCTTGTACATGATGTTAAACATAATGAGATTACCAATTTTTCGATTAGATTGTTTTTGCTAGTCTTCATTTAAAACAAAAAATATCCAGTAGAAAAATGGCTTCTCGTGGAATAGACAGAAATGATAATTAGTCAGTGTTAAACCGGCTTATCTAAGATTCTTTCTATGTTATCAAATGTAGAAAAGGACGTTTATTCATTGAAAGAATTCAAATTGAAAGAAATATGGTCAGCTTTCAAAACTTCAGAGTAACTGAAATGAACTTGGTTATATATATATATATATATATATATATATATATATATATATATATATATATATATATATAGAGAGAGAGAGAGAGAGAGAGAGAGAGAGAGAGAACCTTCCCTATTCACAAGCACTTTGACTCAGAAGGATATGTTCCAACAATGAAGAATTAAATAAACACATTGAAAATCTGGAGCATCAATTCACAACACGTGTCTATAAACAACACCTAATCAGGGTACAAATAAATAAAGCAATTGCCACACTTAGAGAAGACACTTTAATGTACAAGATTAAAAATAAATCTAGCCGCATCCCTCTAGTAACCACTTTTAATCCCACTCTGCCTCCACTATCCCAAATAATCTAACGTCGCTGGGAAATACTACATCTCAAACCAGACCTAAAAAAAATTGTTTAAGAAACCCGGCCTTCTTGCATATCGTACACCTAAGAACCTAAAAGAAATCATAGGTAGTAACCACATTTCAGGGGACAAGGTAATCCGTAATAAACTAACAACAAAAACAACAGGATTTTCCCAACCATGGAACAACAAAAGAAGTTTATGCTGCAACCACATTAAACATACGAATTCATTCACTAGCTCAGTCACTAAATCAACTTTCAAAATCTACCACGATTTTAACTATAGAAGTCATAACATAATTTATCCCCTAGAATGCACACTATGCCAGAAAAAATATGTAGGAAAATCTGAATGGCCCTTTCACTACAGAATTAATAATTATCGCAATCGAATTAAATCAAATCCCCATGTAAATTTATTACCTGTAGAGCAACAGTTCCGCCTAGAAAAACATGATTTCAAAACCCATGCCAAATTCACTATAATTGAGAGAATAGAAAAGTTCAGAGCAGATAACATTAGAAGGATTTTAGAGTTCCATGAAAATAAGTAGATACAACGTTTAAAAACACACTATCCAGCAGGCCTAAACCATAAATTTAACAATATAGATAGTATTGATATATAACCCTACAAATTAAAACCTACCCACATTTCTCACCCACACAAGACAGACATGCTTACGGAGGTGTTGAAGCCTCACACTTATGCACACACCCACACGAACATACACACTTACACATCATACTCACTCACTCCCTAATTAGACAAATTATAAAACACCCCCACAGTAATGTACACGCTTACACATATCATACTCACTCACTCAATAAGGACCAAATATCACACACACACTTAACAGACACGAACCCCCTCTCCAGGAACCAAAAAAACTGTCAAAATGATCAGGGGAATTAAGAGCACCATAGATCCATCCAGCTCTTATCTCAATAACAACTTAAAATATACTGTTTGACTAACACAAGGGTTGTTAAAAAATTAATGTTAAAAAGATAAAAAAAACAAAAAAAAAACAATGAAAACTACAGACAAAAGTTCATTTTCTCCATCAAGACATTCATGTCTGTAGTTCACTGCTACCAGCAAGCAGAAATATTTATTCTCCTGATGATGGCCATGTTGGTCGAAACTAGCCGAGGAATCTAAATAAAATAATAATAATAAAAATGAAAGTATATTAATCTACAACCCAGTGTGTCTGAAGATTTTATTTTTTTAATATTTTTTATTGTTCAATATCTATCTATCTATCTATATATATATATATATATATATATATGAGTGTGTGTGTGTGTGTGTGTGTGTGCGTGTGTGTGTGTGTATGTGTATGCGTTTTGGATCTGTAGAAAGATGGATTAGAGAAGAAAAATATTCCTAGACAAGAAGTCTATCAGTAATATTGCTGATTGAAAACACTTTCTCTTTTAGCATTTTTCTAATTCTGTAACTGATGCTGGATACGAATATTCGTTTTTTTTTTTTCGATCCATGCAAAATTACATTACGTGTCAGCGTTGCGAACATTTCGAAAACTCTACGTTTAATTCCGGGAAGCAAAACTTGAATCATTCTTAGAGAGCAATATATAAAATTTTGATGAAAAGCAGGTGTATATTCCGAGAAATTGTTGGATTAATGACTGAGATTAACAATGTGTTGTAAAAGATAAGAAATGTTTATAAAAATTCTTTCCTAATTTAAAATTGAGCTTGAAATTATGTAGAAATCATGCAAATCCTACTGCTAATATCGGTATCATCCCTGGTTATATAAACAGACACGCACATCATGCACGCACATTTCTATATATAATTCCACTCAGTATCTGCCTATATTTCTGACATGAGGTATTATGTACATTATTCGGAGTATTGTTCTCATCTTGGTCGCCATATTTATTACAGCATTTCTGTCGTTGTACGCTCCGGCCTTCTTCAGATGGTTGGAATGACGAACTGAACCCTTTATTTCACTCACTGGGGTAGTCTGTTCCATTTTGACGTGCCATGTCTAATGGATTGTCAGTTATCTCCTTTTAATACCCCATGCAAGTTCTCCACTGCCTTAACCGGGTATTGAACTCACACTGTTTGGGTCAGTTCACTGGATCTAACCGACGCCTTTATTCAATGTGCCATGTGTCTTTGAGGACAGTATTTTACTACTTATACACACCAATTCATTATCTAATGTCTCTGGATCGCCACTTATGACTTTTGCTCGATGTTGTAAGCAGCAATGAATATCGGTTTCCGCTATACGGATGTCTTGAACCCATGCTCTGTTCGAGATATTAGAACATCCAGGAATGGGAGAGCGCTGTTACTTTCTTTCTCCATCGTGAACTGTATCGAAAGTCTTATTGAGTTCACATGGTCCAGTAGAACCTGAACATCTTCCTGGTGTGGCCAGAGTTTGAAGGTCTCATCTACGTACCTTAAGTTAGAGTTGGCTTTAGAGATATAGATTTTAATGCTGCGTCATCAAAGTATTCCATGTATATTTTCGCCTTTGCTGGTGATAATAGCGAGCCCATTGCTAAGCCCTCATCCTGTAGATGATGTGTGAATCTATTCCGAATAATGTTATTTGTGTACAGAAAATCAATATCTCCATCAGATTCTCTATTGGATTACTGGTCCGTTCTTCTCGGGATGAGTCAGAGGTCAATCTGTTTCTGACTACTGAGAGTGCCTCCTCCATGGGTAACTTGGTGAACAAACTCACCACGTCCGAGCTTACTATCTGGTTGGATAGGTTGGGAGCATCTTTGATTATTTACAAGAAGTGGGCGGAGTTCCGGATATATGAAGGAGACTTTCCGATCAATGGGTCAATTATATCTACAAGGAAGCGACTCAGAGGATTTCACACAGAGCCTTGGCAACTAACAATAAGTCTGAGTGGAATACCGTCCTGGGTGAATCTTAGGGAGACTATATATGTGAGGTAGCTTGGTGTAACGCTGCGATAACTGCCTATACGTATTAGGTGCGAAGTGATCCTTGTTCTTGATTAGTATCTGTGACAGTTTGCGTTCCGTTTTCATTATAGAATCCTTTTTTACTTTGCTCTAACTTCCATTGTTAATGAGGTATTCCAGCTTTCTTGTATAATCTTATCTGTCTATCACTACAGTCGCATTGCCTTTGACAGCCGGTTGTATGATGATGCTTTCGTTCCTCTGTAGGGTCCAATCGCCAGCCTGGGAGGCTTGGCCTTCTCCAAAGTCTGTTTCACCTTCCATCTAAGTTCATCCGCCTAAGCCTGAGGGAAGTTCAAGGCCACCTCCTCAACTTTGTCAATGATGTCCAAGTATGGCATTCTTCTGATGGTTTTGGCGAAGTTGGGACCCTTATTCAATGCTGACTCCTCAGAGGCACTCAGCTGATATTGGCTGATATTGATTACTGCTTTCACTTGTCGGTGATGGACGTTGTGCGTCGCCTTCTGATCTTTCAATCTGTTTAATTTCTGTACTTGGCGAGCCTTGACTACATCGAATTCATGTCTGAACGATTTATCCAGGTCATTTTGCATCCTTCTCTGGTCTTCTTTGTTTGTAACTCTGTTGCCATGTGTCCTTCAGGACATATGGCACTGTAGATAAAGGCGTTGGTTAGATCCAGTGACAGGACCCAAAGAGTATGAGTTCAATACCCGGTTAAGGCAGTGGAGAACTTGCAGAAGGAGATTAACTGGAGATAACTGATAACTGATATCCATTAAACATAGCACATGGAACTAGAACAGTCTACCCCAGTGAGCGAAATAAAGGGTTCAGTTCGACATTCCAAACACCAGAAGAAGGCCGGAGCGTACAACGGACGAATCATTGCAATAAATATGTCGATGAAGATGAGGACAATAGTCCGAATAATTTAAATATTATAATTCCACTCAGTTATTTTAGATAGATAGATAGATAGATAGGCAGACATAAATTTTACAGACATCTACACATTTATTTTTGTCTTACCGCAGAAATAATATATGTTTACAGACAGAGACTAGATAATTCTCAATTTTGCTTACACTTGGACAACTTATTGGTGGATTCGCTGATTATATGCTGTTTCTGCTATCGTTTGTTATGAAAGGATCATATTTTTTAAATATTCATATGGGACGCTTATTTTGTTAGCACTTTTAGCTTTTCTGGCTCTTTCAAATAGAATACATTAAAAAGTGACACTGCACTAATGTCGATATAACTCACTTGTCATATACATACATAAAAAAATCCAAAAACTTATGATCACATCTTTTTTAGTCATTACTGTATACCATTTCTTATAAAATCTAATTAAAAAAAAATGACAAATACACTATGTATTAATGATTTTAAAACATCTGTTATGCTTTGTGTCTCATTCCGTAGTTGATGATCACAGCTCTCCACAATTTCTAGTATTTTGTATATCTTAATAATTTTATCTTTTTGTTATTTCTCTTAAATTTGTTTGCCATCCATTTACTGAAACTCAATTTATTATGCTACGAGCTGTTTTCCTCTCTCTCTCTCTCTCTCTCTCTTGCCTTAAAACTGTCCCCATGAGTATCATATTTCCTAACCTTCTGTCCTGGTTATGTGTCTAGAATTGGAAACTATTTCTCTTTTATGTTAACTATGTGACATTTTCCCCCAATTTCTCTAAATCCTCGTCGTTCCTCACAAGTTTTGCCAATGATATTCTCAGAAGAATAAAAAACAAGGATGTATTTTCTCACCTCATTTTTCCTCCGATCCAGTGAGACGATCAGTATTTATTATCGGCATTTATAATGTTAAAACCAAGAGATATGTAAATGAAACCATGATAATGGCAGGCGCAGAAATCAAACTACAAAATTTACAGAAAATAACAGACAAAATGGAAATAAAATAAAATCTAGTAACTATAAGAAAAAAGTACGTGTATTCATCCACAAAAGAGGCACTTTTTCAGCTTCAAATTGGAAACTTAACAAACAAGGACGTATGTAAAATTTACTATTGGTATAAGCTAGTAACATACGATGGAAATAATGTGTGAGAGTGGAAGACATATTGAAATAGCAAAAGACAAGTGTTAGGTTGTAGCAATATTTTGTTCGAATCAAAGAAAACTCTTCACCTAATCCTTTATATCTATCCGACTGCATATCAGGGAATACTGGATAATGTAGCTAACGATGAAGGGTAGCCTACAGGCGATGCAGATGTGTTTTAAAATCAGGAAGCTGTGGATGCCACCAACAAATCCTGTGAGTAAGGACGAAGTTCTAAAGAAATGGAAAAATGCACCGGTGTAAATTGAGGCGGAAAGAAGATTTAATTTAAACAGTGTAAATTGATCGGCGGGGAGAACATAGGAAATCGGTGAATAGTCTACTTAACTAGATTGGGTTAATGAAAGGTAAAGGGACAACAAAGAATTAATAACCAGCCAAAAGGTATTACAACCACAAGAGACGGGAAGCGATTGCGAGCCAGTATAGTTTACTATCGTGTCGGTGCATAAAGGAAGATGTATCTGTTCACGCGTTTTGTCGCATATAATGCTAAACGATTTTTCAAAATGTAGAAAATCTTTTCAATCAGCGATATAATCTTAATATGAATCAACGAATTTCTGCTATTTAACAGGCAGAGAATTAATTCAGTCTATGCAGAATTGAGCGGCTTTGAAGCGAAAAATTGTTTAAACCACGTCACAGGTAATGATTGTTAAAGAAAAAATATCCCGAAATATATTGGCTAAGGAATACTGTGGATATGGATGAACGTTTCAGACCAGCTCCAGTTTTTTCTAATGAGGAAATCGAACATTGCTAATTCCAACAGACAGCTTTTTCACCAAATGGTCAAATTGCGCACAGTAAACGACCAACTAAATCTAGATGATGGTAAGAGCAGCTCCCATTATATCAGGTCCAAGCAGCCCCGCCAGACACTGAGCCTCATCATTTGCTGATGGATGGTTGTTCCGGTTGAGTAGACGACTGGCTGACATTATCAAGATACTATCTTGTATTGCTTTTCTTGCCGTAGAGAATCTCCAGTTAGAATTCAGCCAAACCAGGCAAGTGTACAAAGGTAGGAGAGTAATGATGAAGCCTCCGCGATACGGTTACTAACGGCCGACGTATCATAATTGGTGTGTTACACATTGGTCCATTATTGTTGTCTTTGCTGAAAAGCGTGCAAGTGTTCGATAATATTTGTGTATATTGGCTTCGATCATCTGTCGCAGGTGTTCATCTACCTCTACAGATCTCTACAGTCTCTAGCGTGATCGATCTCTGAGCATGTTATCACCCTGAAAGAAACTTGAATCAATATTGTGCTTTTATTTGCTACAGTCTTCTCTCGCCAAATGCGGAGAACACTATAATCCAGTTTTAAATACGCACAGCAAATGTATGTAAATGAATGCCTTGAATAGATCAGATTCAGAAATAATGAAAGATTTAGTTGATAAACTGTATAATAATGGTGAATGCGCGCGCGGCATATCATTAATACCATTTATCACCAATTTCTAAAGCATTTTAATAAACAGCTACTATTAGGGCTGGTATCGTCAAAAAATTCGAAGATTTTTTTTTTTTTAAATACGTTTTAATAATTCTATTTGGACGGAGATTAACAAATACAATACGGAATGTAAAATTAATATGAAATAAGATCATTGCCTTACACTAAATGTTATATTTCTGCTTACTAAACACTAAACATATAGCCACTTAACACATCTGCTGTTCGTTTGCGCCTGAGTGCACGGCAAAGTACATGAATAATCTTTTGATTATATAAGGAAAGTACACTGTTAATAACGGTAGAAACGTTATATTAATTAACACTTCGAAATTGGAACGCTCTATCGATGTTTGATGATTAGAATAAAAAAAAGCCAATATTTTGATCTGAAATAAGGCCAGCAGCTATCCATTAGATATTTGTATAAATTCCTGTACATTTACTGATTGGAGTCGGAAATCATTTTTTATCTGATCAAATATTGATTGTCAATCATCACAATGCTCTTTTTTCCTTATAATTTCCTAATAAATGAAGCTTTTGTTTTGATCAAATGCAGTGCACTCGAAAAAGCAGCAGCCATTGACGGGAGCTAAAAAGACAAGCCCTGTATTAAGTAGCTTAAATAATGTAATTGATGAAAGCAGTGAACCAACAACCACAAATGCAATAACGTTGTCGAAGATATTCATTATCTTATATATGCAATGTTGCTGATAGTAAAATTACGAATAAAAATAGCAATATATATATATATATATATATATATATATATATATATATATATATATATATATATATATATTAAGTTTTCTACAGGTTCTCTTGTATGTTTTCAACTTAACTAAGATATTTCCAGATTTTTCAAGATTTTTACATTGCATACTGGATAAAACGTAGTTGATATCTTGCGCCAAATAATCATGAAATATAAGCTTTTATTTTTCCATACTGTCCAAGACATGTTGCTTTTACGAACGGCTGATGCAATGTTGCCCTTAGCCATACGATATTGAAGACGTTTCATATAAAAATGGTAATAAAAGAGATACAGTTCAATTTAATAACTCAACTTGCAGAAGGAAAACAGAGAGAAAGCGTCCTTTCTTTTGATTTTTAATCTGAAACTTGTAAAATCCACTGCATCTGAAGATTAAGTCTTCTACACGTATCCTGAAAAAAGAGAAGCGTTCTTTTTAATACAAAGAATAATAATTTAATTAGACAGTTATTTCAAAAATATTAAACCGATGGTGTCATTTCTTTTTAATCCAACGTGTTTGTATGTGCCTGACGATAGCGTTTAAACATGAAACAGACTCTCGCAGCTGAGTGTTGCCTTCTATATCAAATTTTATAAATATATATATATATATATATATATATATATATATATATATATTATATATATATATATATATATATATATATATATATATATATTATATATATATATATATATATATATATATATATATATATATATATATATATATATATATATATATATATATATATATATATATATAATGAATTACATGAAAATGAAACTCAGTTGTACCCCAGAATTATGGCCATTTCCCTCCTCAGTATAAATTCCCTGGAGCTTGTCAACCTTTGATATAAAAATGAATCGTAACTTTTTTTTTAAATTTAAAATTATAAAAAAGAATATAAAAAAGAGGAGAGAAACAAAGGTGGAACAAACAACAAATAAGGGTAAAGGCATTTAAGAGTGAGATAAAAAAAGAAAAAGAGAAAGAAACACCCAAGTAGAGAGGAAACAGGAAGACAGAACATATACAATATTAGACAGAAGTTAAAAAAGATTAACAATGATCCATATTTAATATGTTAACTCTTGTTGAAATAGGAAAAGCTAAAATTGTAAAAAAATTATTACATGTGAAAATACAAAAAGTAAAATCAAGAAAATGAAGAGTTTTAAAGGTTGTAGATAAAAGAAAAAAATTAGAATTGTTATTAAAACTATTATTTAATATTAATATTAAACAAAGGAATTTAATATTATGATAAAAAAATTAAGACATTATTAGTATAAAACAAGAAAATCTGCATATTAAAAATAAGATAGAGGACAGAAATTACAATAAATAGATAAGTAATAGCCCAAAAGAAAATTGTGCAATTAAAGTTAAAAACAAGATTAAACTTAAGATTAAATTTAATAATTATATAGATTAAAATATAAAGGATTAGATACAATCATACATGTTGAAAAATAATTAAAGATTAAATTATAATAGATTACATAGATTAAAATTAAATATAGATTGTTATAAATTAAAATAGATAAAAGTATAAAGAATTACTTTTACAGAGGGAATCTTCAATAACAAAAAAGGAAGGACAACCCGGTAAAAAAAACTAATAAAAAAAATGCCATTAAAAAGGTAAATAAAAGTAAACATTTTTAAAGTTAATTTTTTATTTACCTGCTTAATGGCTAGCTGATTTTTTTGCTGTATGCGACGTTGCATTGTTTTATGCAGGCTTGTGATCTCTAAATTTACTTTTAACTGTCGCATTTGATTATAAGTTAAGGTGATACAAATGACATTTCAATCGGTTCCCCAAAAGGGAAATTACTTATGACTCAGCCAAATAGTTCCATCGAAATATACAAGCAACTGATTTGAGGGAACATGAGGAAAATAGGATTATAAACCAGTTTGAGTGTCATTGGATGAATAATATTTTGCAGGACTAAACTTCACAAAAGTTTTATTGATATATAACTGAGTAAAATGCTGCAGAGAGGCATATGGCAATAGTAATGCTAATATTAGCCATTTTCATCCAAGGAAATGTTTGGTATTGTGTAACCTAGCAGCAAGAATTGTTTTCCGTTGGTATTTATAAAATCTTTCAGAAAAAAAAAAACCTTTTCTTTTAGGAAAAATACGTTTCTTAAGTCCAATATCTGTTGTGTATTTATTTCCTAATACATTATTTCAAGTAGTGTAGTATACGAGTATAAGGTAAACGAAGATATATAATGAGTGAATTAGGTGAAAACATGGTGTGAGCACAAAAGAGAAACGACTAAAATCCAGAGTGCTTGGACAGGAATTTGAGAAGCGGTGCCCGAAAGACGGCAAGCTTGGGAAATGCGTAGACAAAAAGTACATAAAAACGGATAATTGAGTCGGTGTAAAAGTGACTGGTGTGGGCGATTGAAATGATCGATTTGTAAAAAAACAAAATCAAATATGATGTAAAAGAACAAATACGAATGGAATGAAAAAGAAAATCTGGTTAGAGAAATTAAAAGCAAAGTACAAAGAAGTAAAAAAAATAAATATTCGTAATCGATATCCCTCTTATTTCAATCACAAATGAGACTGGCATGCCTCTTTTATCTTGATTTTGTTCCATGAAAACCACATGCGCACCCTCACGCAATCACGACGAGGACATAAAAAGAAAAGTGTGCATAGAATAATAAATATAAGCTCCAATATTAAACAAAGCAAAGAATGATATAATTCAAAATGGCGAATTCCTCTCACCTGTTCCATGTAATTATGTGCTAATGTGAACGGCAAATCAAACAAAGCCAAAAAGACAAATATGCCATTTTAGACGGCAGAATAGACAGCCGCACAGATTTGTTAGTGCTTTTGCAAGTAATTCGCAGGCTTTTTCTCCGGACTATTGATTATTTGTAGCCGTTTTTTAGCAACAATCGTTATTAGCGACATTGTGAATGACACCAGCCTGATGTCATGCCATTGGATTTAAAAATGGCTGCTGCTGCCATGATTAACTCAAAGAAAGTCAACATATATCAACAAAATAATGTCTACTGTATACGAAGCTATGATATCGCGCCTCATTAATTTGCTTCTTTAAATATTGTGCGGAATTTGTGATTTATTTATTTATTCGGCATGAGCTATAAACTTCAGACACGTTGACACTACAGACTAAAGCAAGGCACAGTGTTTTTTTTTTATTAAATAAATAAATAATCAAATTCTAACGCTATCTCTGTGGTGTGGTGTATATTGTAACGATAGCATTCTGAACATTATTCACAGTGCCGAATTTCGCCATGATCGATTTGTCAAGCAGGTGTCATCTTGATAATATTGGCTTGTGATGATATTAAATAACCGCACGGCGCTCTTCTGAATTGAAGAAGAAGCATACCGCCGTTTGCACTAATACTGGTGACTTAATTTGTGTAAACGAAATTGTTTTGAATCCATTAATTTCTAGAACAGAACTAAGTCTCATGTCAACCAGTCGGGGGTTTTGCGTGTACTGAAGTTTTTTGAAAATTGATTATGAATGCTTACGCACACTTCCGAAGGAACGATATTAGCAGAATTTCCATTCACATTCCATATTATCTTGCTGACATGATAAATCTGTCGATGGATTTTTTACATGCCTGTACGCATTGTACAATAATGTACACACACACACACACACACATATATATATATATCATAGTAACATGAGCTGCGAATGTTCCGTCATACGAGTTTTCTCAGATACAAGTCGGAGTTTGGCCAATTTTTTCTTTAGGATCCGTGTTGAATTTTGAGATACGACAGAGTCTCAGCTAAGCATATCCAAAAAAAAGGGTGAATTCAATCGAAAATGCCATGCTGTTATATTTGTAATAGAATGTTTTTCAATTTTTGACGAAATTTGGGATATCAGTATGATGTATACTAGTATTCTCAAAAGAAGCTGTAAATTTAAAATAGTTCACAGTGACGTCTCTATGTAAAGGTTAATGCGTCTATATTTTTTTATATATAACATCGAAAACGTCATTATCGAAAGAAGACACAGATAATATTGAAAACTGAATTCATTGAAAAAATTGTTAGAATAAAGTAACTATAACATTTTTTTTCTCTTCTCTGCCAGCCGCAATGATGGAGAATCATTACCTCGAACCATCGGCAGTGAGACACGCTGCAAGAGCCACTCCGTTTCGCGAGGCTCGTCTCTTAATTGAGACGCCATCCAACCAATCCTCCGAAGGAACGATATCGAACGAGGGTTAACAGGCCCAGAAGTTTCCACTGCTAAGGAGTAAAAAAAAAAATCTATCAGCAAGAGAAGAATATTTAACTAATTTTTTTTATCTCTATGTCCCGGGCCACTGACACCAGTTCAACTGATGACCTGACCAAATTACCGGTTGAAAATGTATCCGCTCAAGTCGCATTCCAAATCAACGAATTCTCCATTTTGAAAGGGAAAATGGTAATGCTATGCGACTGCTTTCGATCACCACGGTCGAGGTCTACGGGTTTGATTTGGGAAGGGAACCTAGTTGCATCCAGACCTTTTCTGATGACGTCGTTTATTGCTGCATGCCTTGGAAAGCGGTCGGCACTACGAAGACAGGAGATAGGATGCAAACCGAACTCATCAATGGAAGCTCCATATCTGCATCTGTGACGCTCACGTAATTTGAGGCCAAGACGGATCGCTATTCCGCGCCGAGTGCACTCATCATCTAGAATGGTACTGGTGGATGAAGAGGGCACTGCGTTGAGCCAGGCGCCATTACTCGGTTGTGAAGTAGGTAGTAGACAGGTGAGACGATGCTGATCCAGAGAAAACCTGAAATTAGTAAAATTGGCCTCGCAGTTTATTCTATCCCAGATTTTTGTTTTTGATGTGTCTAGTGGTATAGAAAGTAATTCTTGGGCCCAAACGCTGCAAGTTTGTTCGAAAGAACTACCCAAGAAACATTGAGACGATCCAGCGAGTATCTCATCAATTAATTCACGACTGGAAGAAAGTGAAGAAAGATAGCTGGAAGGGCAAGGTCTGCCACTGATCGAAGGTCCAGGACTCCGAAATTCAAAGGGAACTTTAACTACCTCCAGCCCGTGTCGTCGAAATTAACATTGCAATTTACCTCCCCGCATATCTTAATTGTGATATTGTAATTAGATTTGGATAATAGCCAAACCTCCATCCAAGGAATGATGCAAAATCATAGTACCCATTAAGCAATTTTAAAAAGCCATATCAAGTGTTGTATCTTAAAGTGTGATAAAATATTTAATATCTATTGACAAAATGAAGGTGTTCTTGACTGATGTGCAATAATGATAACATAACCCCTCCAACCAGAAATTCAGATAGAAACTCCGCGAATCCGTGCATATGATGTTCGACTACAGCATTTCGGATTTTTCTGTTTCTATATTTTTCATTTACTATAGTTCACCCAATACAAGGCCTTAAGGAACACTCAACATAGAACGATGCCGAATTGGGGATACCCATTCGGCCACGTTATATGGGCGTATATGTAGGGAGAAATGTTTCATGCGATGAATATATTTACAATAGATAAGTTGAACTTCGACTTCATGAGTTGTTTGATAACAGTGATGATGGCAGCATCAACACGACAGTTCATTCCACATTGCAGCCGTTCTGGTAAAGAAAATGTTTGAACGGCAAAAATAAATTTCATTTCCTTAATGTCTTACTTGTCCTTAATTTTCTATTATTACTGATATACTATGTTTGAAAGACACTCTTGTTAATCTGCCAGAAACATAACACTAAAAAAATCTACATAACAGGAATACCGGTATGCGGTTTAGACATGTTTTCTATGCGGCAGTAATTCGAAACTGGTCGATAGGGAATTCCTTTTTGCCTGATGCACTGATTAAAGGGAGAGAATCAGTATTATGATAGGCCGCATAAAAATCCAGATTTTAGCATTTTATTTTATTTTTGTTTCCTATCAATATCAATTGGTCGTGAAGGTAATCCCGTTCAAAGAGCATAAGTTTTATTTGTAAAAGATTAGTGGAGAAGGTTTATACGAGATAAGAAATGGAAGCAATACTCACTCAGCTATTTATACAATTGTGATCGGTCGTGTGTCAGGCTCGCATTAAGCGGAATGTTATCAAATTTAGTTTGAATGTTGTTAGGTTAGAGAAAAAAGTCTTTCCCAGGAAGTTGGATAAGAAAGCACATTTTTATCTGAGCAGCATGAAAGATGTAAAGGGCAAGTTGAAAAGTTACCTATGCGAGGTGCTATACAGATTGTCGCTTAAATTAGGCAGGAATGAAAATATCATTGTTATTTCATTTTAACAGATTTATTACCAAGATTACACAAAAATATTTTGAAGAAAGAAAATTTCTTCAATGAAATGACTATTGCCTTCAACAACGAACTACAGATGACTTCGGAATCACCTGCAACTCTTCTGGACGTTCTCCCTGTTTAAGGTGGTGAATGCTGCCATAATCGTTGCCTTCACTTCATCTTTGCTGTTAGAAGGAATGTCTCTGTCTCAATTGTGCCCCATACATTATATATATATATATATATATATTCTGTAAAAATATATGTGTATATATATATATATATATATATATATATATATATATATGGAGTGTGTGAAAATATGTATATATATATATATATATATATATATATATATATATATATATATATATATATATATATATAGTGGGGGAATAAATATTCGTACACTTAAAAATGTCTTTTTTTTATAAATGTAAAAGCCTTAAATAAACAAATCTCGGCACATTTTATGTATAAAGACACATACTATTAAAAATAATAATAAACTTAATTAATTTTTATTCTAACAGTTTAATGCATTTTAACCCTACAAATCAACTATTATTATAAAATAATCAATTTATTATGAAAAAAAGTATCTTCTATAATGTACCAGTAAGGTAATCAGTAATTATAGTTACATCTATTAGCCATTATCAGAGCTTTCTGCAAATTCTAGTCTTACGAGAAGGTTCTAATAATGCCTAAAGGTAAAGAATTGACTATTTCACAAAAACAACCCATTTTGTCTCTTTGAAAAGATGGAAACAGTTACAGAATGTTTTCTAACAACCTGAATATTCCTTTTACTTCAACTGTTTCGTTCATTGCAAGGTTTAAAACTCGTAACAGCGTTTAAAACCAAAGACGAACAGGTGCTCCGAGGAAGATTTCTCTAAGATCAGCAAGAATATCAGGACGCCAGATCCAACAAAATCCACAGGATACCCGAGAAGAGCTGCTGGAATATCTCCGTGCATTAGGGATTAAAGTAAGCAAGCGTATAACAAGTAATGAACTGCACAAAAACAGTCTGAAATCACGCATCCCAAGGCAGACGCCCCTCCTCTTGAAACGACACAGAGATGCTTAGCTAAAATTCGTTAGAGAGCATATGGATAAAGAGTATTCGTTTTTGGAATAATCACTATGGATTTATAGAGTTGTTTGGTCATAATTATCGAAATCATGTGTGGAGGAGGGACGGTGAAGCCTACTTACCAAAGAACACGTTGCCAACTGTAAAGTTTGATGGTGGCAGTATCAAGATCTGGGGCTGTTTTTCGGCAAAAGGTTTTGGCAGAATATCAATAATACATGGCAAGATGAATGCCGAAAGCTACCAGGAAATCCTGCAAGACAATTTAATGCGTTCTGTTGAGAGACTTCGGCTACCTCCTGATAGGGTTTCCGACTGGATAATGATCCCAAGCATACTTCTAGATCTACAAGGAAATGGTTAGCTGAAAGTAACGTTGATGTCTTGCAATGTCCAAGTCAGTCCCCAGACTTGAACCCGATCGAGAATTTATGGCGATATTTGAAAATTCAAATTGGAAAAAATCACCAACAAATATCAAGAATTTGAAGACAATATTCCAAGAATAATGGGACAAAATACCACTTAATGTGTGCAAATCATTAGTTGAGACGTACAGGAATAGACTGGTAGCTGTTGAACTCAATAAAGGATATTCCACATCGTATTAAATTAAGTTAATATACTTTTTTTTTATTTTTTACGAAGACTTTTTTCATCAGTTAAAAAGAAAAAAAATACATTAATTTCTAGTAGAATAAGAATTAATTAAGTTGATTACTTTTTTTTAATAAAATGTATCTTTACACGTAAAATGTATGAAAATCTGTTTTAGTTAAGGCTTTTACATTTATAAAAATACAATTTTTCATGTGTACGAATATTTATTTTCGCCCATTGTATATACACGCACGCACACACTTCGTTTGGTGTGTAAGTTCCGTGTCTGCGTGTGCTTGTAGTTCGTCTCGTGTGTATGTTTTTGCCAGCATGTATGTATTTATTCGTTCTCCACATATATTTGTATGGCGTGCGCGCCTGTGTGTGTGTGTGCGAGTGTGGTCTGGCTACTGTATCGGGCATTATATGTGTATGGTGTCTGTTTTTGTGTGTGGGAGTATGTAATGTTTAGTGCTGGTTTAAATTTGTCCTATCAAGTGTTTGTCTCTTATTTGTAGGTAAGACTCATTGTTTGATATATTGGCATAATTTTAAATTTTTAATTGTTATATTTGTAGATGTGTTGCGATACAAATACTTTCCCGTTGAATCGCAATTTAATGTTGCTTTTGTGATGGGAAAGTCTGATGTTTAGTGCTTGGTTGATACCTATAAACGACCGATTACATTATGTGCACTTGAGTGCATAAATCATGTTTTTGAGTTGCAGTTTATGTTTCTATGTTGTAAATATTGCTGTGGCGTTTCCAAAAGTTCCCAGAATGTTTCCTTCTATAATGGTGTCACAAACCCCACATCTTTTGTTGCATGTTGTGATCACCTGTATTGTGTGTTGTCCAAATTTGAATCAGGTTAAAATGTGTTTTAATTACTTTCGTTGTTTTTAGTATATTTTTTCATTTATTAATTTTTAAGTAGGTCAAGATTACTCATTATTTCTGGAAATTGATTTGGATTATTTTTATTGCATGTTGAAACATATGCTTTGTATTTCGTAGTTCGTCTAAACGAGTTTTCTCTGCTAGTTCAAAATATTTGTTCATTAGTGGTGTGAGATAGCCACATATTTTTTAAAGTTGTATGTAATTCTTATAGGAGTGTTTGCCGTCCACTATTGTACAAATCCTTCATGCTATGGAATAGGAGATGGATTTTATACAGCTTTTGGGGCAATGCCCTTAGAAATGAAGATATTTTTGGATGTCTGTAGGTTTGTGGTAGATATCTGTGATAATGTGGTTATTTCTATTTTTGGTGAGTATATCTAATAACGGAAATTCGTTAAATATTAATTTTTGGGTAAATTTGATCGGGGAGTGTAAGTTGTGAAGTAAAACGTGGAATTGGTTAATATCAACCCACCATGAGGACTTTCTGGAAGATGAAGCAATCATCTAAGTAACGCTTCCAAGATTTAGTGAAGTGTATTTGTATATTTTCCTCATATATTTTCTCTATCTTTTCATAGAGGTCTTCCTTTAGGTAAGCTAAGGTTTTTGTGGCATATGTTGATGTCATTTTCGTTCCCATCACGATATCTATGGTTTGGTTATAGTTTTTGTTGTGAAATTCAAATGCCTTGTTTTTCAGGATTAGGTCTATACTATCGATAATCAATTCCTTTGTGATACGAGGATGTATTGTTTCTGGGTGTTTTTCAATCCAGAATGCCTGTTGACCTAATCAATGGGGTATGTTGCTATACAGGCTACAAATGCCATAAGTATTTCCGGATCTACTCTTCGTGGTATAGAGATGAGGAAGTGAATATCATCTCTGATGTAGCTGTTAATCTAATTAGTAAATGATTGCAGTATTTTGTCTATTAAGTTATTAAGTCTGTTAGTTGGACAGGTTAGTCCTGCTACTATGGGTTTGAATGTAAGGTTACTGGGGTTTGGGATATTAATATATTTAGATATTTGTGTCTGGATAGCTGTTTTTATTACACTAGAAGATTGAATTTTCGGTAGTCCGTAAATAATGCACCTATTTGCGATAAGGTTTAATAATAATTCCTTTTATTGGGGGGGGGGGGTAATATCATATGTGTTGCGCAGAGATTGGTAATTTTTTATATAATATTTTTGTCTTTGTGGGTGACGATTAATTTATAGTTTTTCTTATCCCCTAGTGCTTCTAGAATTTTTGTTTGATATTATATTTTGTTCATGGTGAATGTAGCGCTGCCTTTGCCTGTTTTCTTTATGTTATATCTCCGGATGATTTCCCTCTCTTTGTTTCTATGTAAGTTTATTGATTTACTTGACTTGTGTTTTGTGTGTGTGTGTGTGTGTGTGTATACCACTGGGTTTGGAAAGAGAAACATAACAAAATAAGGTTTACGTTAAAACACAATTCTGAATTTTGTGTTCAAGCATTCAATTGATTAACAAATAAAAATTGATTATGTAAGTTAAAAGACGGAAAGTTGTGGCTAACCATAATCGCCTAATTTTCTAAAAGGACACGACACAATAAAAATTGAAAACATGATGATGGCGGCGGAGTAAAGAAATAAAAAGGAGGCAACATCAGCGAACAGCGACTAAAAAAAAACAAAATATTGATTATATAGACATCGTTCATCTGGAGTCGAGGCAAAAATTCAACCTCGTTTAACCTTACGTTATTTCCCTCTAGACAGCTTTTTCATATGCCGTAAAAACATACAAACTTAGTTGAGCGATGTTTTATGGAGTTGCTCTTTACATCCTAATTGACATAACATGGATTACAAAAACAGAACATACACATGAGTAATTATTTTAAAATAAATTGTAGGGAGAGAAAACTAGGCACTTCCAGGTGACTGTAAGTTTCCATCCTTAAGAAATCATCAGACCATAGTTACTGCTCATCGTACATAAAGAATATATTATAGGCTGCTGAGGGCAGAGGAAAATTATTTTTAGATTTACATCTATTGTCTTGATTTTCTGTTACTTTAATTAATTCGTTAGTTACTTGTATTTACTTTCTCGTAGTTTATTTTTAATATGATTCGTAGATATAAACCGTTTTGTCTATATTTCTGAGATGAGGTATTATGTACAGTATTTACATTATGCGGACTATTGTCCTCATATTTGTCGCCATATTTATCACAACGTTTCGGCCGTTGTACGCTCCGTCCTTCTTCAGATGGTTGGAGTTTCGAACTAACCCTTTATTTCGATCACTGAGGTAGACTGTTCTAGTTCAACGTGCCGAGTTTGATGAATGTCAGTTATCAGTTTTATCCTGCTAATTTTCCCTCTGAAAGTTCTTCACTGCCTTAACCAGGTATTGGACTCACACTCTTTGGGTCTATCACTGGATCTAACCAACGCCTTTATCCACTGTGCCATGTGTCCTTGATATCATTCTCTCTTCCAACGATGTTGACACAGTGTGTACTTGCGAACCAATTCTGTGCTTGACTATAAAGTTTTCTACTTAATTTATTTTTCTCGGTAGTTTTAATAACTTGTTTGAACTCCCATATTATGATGTGACGAAAATGCGTATGAAATTCCAAAGGATTTTTTTTTGTGAGCCACTGTTACTGTTGTAAATTTTCTAATTTATGTTAGTCAACTCTAACATTACTTACTGTCCCATATGATTAGTACGCATAACGATAAAACTTTTAATATATATTACGATCCCAGAAACGGAAATTACTTAACATAATAAATACTTTTTTATTAATTTTTCTATAAAAAAAAATGTGCATCTGAAAAGGGTATTCTCTCGCTGGACACACTAATAAAACATAACTGAAACTAAATATGTATTTATCCTATTCAGCAGTCAAGTGGGGGAAAATGTACTTTTGATATAGAATGGACAACAGGAAAATATACGAATGGTGTTTTGAAATTGTCAATTTTCGATCACCTCGCCCAAATGACATTAAATGTTTTGCAGGGTTATGAAAATACCAGCCTCATGAGAATTTCAGTTGTATTTATAACCCCTCCTATCCCCCGCGCAGTAAATATCACCTTTGTTCTTGTACAAGTCATCCGGAGAATATACTTTTTTAATTGCTTCCTTTGTATGTCCAATTGAAATAAAGTCACGGCATTCAATATCTGGACGTTGTATCCCTCGTTGTAACTCAGCATAGAAAGAAAAGACGTGAATGAATTTAAACGACGAACAGCGTATGTTAGCTATCATTATCTGAAGGATTTCTTTTCAAAATCAAATGTTCTGTGTTAAAGTGTTTTGTATACTAGTGTGCCATTTATCATGAACCAAATGTGACAGGACTTTCAACAAGTAAATTATGTCCTTTCTTTTAGCTTTTATACATTTAAAACCAGTTTACACTACGATCAACTGTAGTTTACTATATTGAGTAAACAGTTTAAAATGGACGCACGTTAGCGTTCATGGCAAAATATATTCTAGATGAGCGATTGCCATAAATGTTTAATACTGTAACTATATAGTTGTATAATTATTATATCACTAACCTTACCAGTGTTCAGATTGTGAACATTTCTTTTGCTCAGTGTATCAGTAGATTTCCCTACTTATTTCTCTAATAGTTGTGACCGGGACCCATTTTTATTTTATTTGTTCATTGCCTGCTCCCACATTATTGTGCGTTGCAACTGAATTCTATTTAAAATTCTGATCATGCTGCCGTCTATGTAGATATTTAATTTTCACTCGTCTAGTAGGCAATAATCTCTTATTCATCTGCATGCTGCCAGGACGCTGATTGGAATCCAGTGTACCTAAGAACTGGTTTCTGTTTACTCTAAACTCTACACCATACGCCTTTCTTCTTTTAGCTTCCAAGCTTGTTGGAAATACTTTTCCTGCCATTCTCTTTTGAACATCTCGTGTGAACTTGCTGCTCCATCAATATATTAGTCTTATCTCTGTTTTTGGCAAAATAATAGTGGTTATAATCGAGTTCTTATATTAGAATTTTTTAAGCATCTCATTTCAAATGGTCTTCGATATTTTAACGGTTATTATTGAAAGTGTTTTTTCCAAGCATTATATAAGAAAAGAGAAGCTATGTCTGTGGTTTTAGGTATCTCGAAGACATTTGATAGAATTTGGCATGTTGGCCTTCATCACAAGCTAAATGAGATTTCTGGCCAGATTTTTTTTATTTGATCCACTCTTTCTTTAAAAACATCGTGTAATAAAAGATGAAGGCTACTTTTCTAGAAACTTTCACAATAAGGGGGATGTTACACAAATCACGATCATTGGTGTTATTTTTTTTAACTTCAACAACACCTTTCCAATGCCTTCAGTTCGCAACTCGGTATCTACGTTCATGAGACTACAGTTTACTCTTCTCTTAATAGTAAGTCCGATAGATTCGATAAATTACAATTTGAAGCTGATCTCTAAGTGACGTTTAACTGGAAGCAGAAATGGCTTATAAATTCCCACGACACCCAAATGAAACTGCAGTATTTTTGTCATCTTGGATATCCATTTTGCTCACATCTGAATGTCCGATGCTCACCACCAGATGATAAAGTCTGTGCAACTTCGTCAAATATTCCACACTAACATGAAGTGAAACGATTATACTGACTCAATTGCGATGTCTACTAACAATATTTAGAATTTTCCACCATTACTCCGTGCATAGTATATTTCTGTCTAATCCGGTCTCGAGCTCCTACTATATATATATATATATATATATATATATATATATATATATATATATATATATATATATATATATATAATGCAGGAAATCAATCCCTTCGTCTATAATCCGGGTGGATTCTAGCAATATTAATTATTACATTTGCTCTACAGAGAGCTCGCTGTCTTTATTTTAACAGAGCATATATATATATATATATATATATATATATATATATATATATATATATATATATATATATATATATGTATGTATGTATGTGTGTGTATTTATGTATGTATGTATCCAGGATTATTGACAAAATTCTAAGAAGTATCAGTAAGATTGAGAATTTTTTTATAAATATTTCCTCTTTAGTACCTCAACCTTATGAATGTAAGACTATTGCTAAATTTGCAACCGATTCGCATCATTTTACTGTTGAAATATCTATTTGTAATCGTAATTCTATTCGAAAAGATATAACCGTAAATTCTATTCGAATATGATCCTCTCCCTCACTTCTTGTTTGTAGAATTCTCTTACGTCTTCTTGCTATGTTATAAACTAAGACATGCAAATAATTATATGTATCTTCTCTCTTTCTGAACCATGTCCTTTATTGTACTTTCTCCTCAACAACATATTTCTTTTCATTTTCTTTCTCTCTCAGTAACAACTTGACATTTATTGGCGTTATTGACTAGTTTGGGAAGCGGGGCTCTTAAAGTAGACCCAAACAAATGTGGCGAGAATGTTTAGCGCTACTGAATTTGAAAATTCCATTTTCCTGTAAAGTTTTGTTAGGAGAAATATTTCATGAATTTCAACCGAAGCTGCTCGGTCAATGATGCCGAATGTTTCCATATAAGCAAACGACTTACCATTACCATTAGCAATCAGGCCTGGAATTTTTGTCATGTCATGATATACAGCTATTTCTAAATGAGAGCCCGACATCCACATCGCTGTTGAAATACAATTCAATATAGATCCCATGTGGAACTCATCGAAAATATCTATATTCCAAAATGCTGGAATACAATTGTTCGGATGATTGTAGTACTCAAGAAATTATATGATTCCTTCTGTCATATTGTATATTTACAAAATTCAAGGAAGACTCTAGATGAAGAATTACTGCCATAACTTGGCTGGAGATGCCAAATCCTCACTTTGCAGGTTTCATATAGTCTAAATCCCTTTACGCGGACTTGTCATGGAAGATATATTTTCCAATCTTTCCCACAAACACAACATCACCAGCCTGACCTTACCTTATCGCTATTTGCATGGCAAACATTCGGAAGGTTTCCATTCCATTTAGTTGCAACAAATCATAAATGTACAGATAAATCTCACTAGACTGAATTCATGGAGTCGAAATTATTACACTTATTTTTCCCCAATAGCCGCTGCTTTGTGCCAGTGACTAGCCTGGATGCTTCCCTAAACACTACAATGTTAACAACTTCATATCAAAGATCAAGTGTCACCCATCCTCCATAAACATAAATTTCACTTGCTCTTTGCATACATGTTATTCCGTTCATTCATTACACTCCGTACTTTGAATGTCTCTAGAAACTTTTCTTTTATGAACAAGTTAAGAAACGTTCAGTCTCCACAGTAGAGTGTGCAAGCATCATAATTTGTCATTTAGCTAATATGACATGAAAATAATGGTCACAATTAGTAAAACAAAATAAACTCCGCATTGTCATTATTGTCCAGATGGCATCTCATTTAATTTTAAAATACTGTGAAGATACAAGAAACGAACTGCCTTTCGTTATTAAATATCACGTAGATATTGATACACCATTAAATAAAATCGACTAAACAACCAATATGAAAGAACTCTTTCATGACATTAAGCCATAAATTATCATACATTTTCTTAAAACATCACAGAATATTCCAAAATATACTTTCAGTAAAATTAAAACATAAAACGTACATATCACCGCCTCTTCTAATTATGTCCACAAAAAACATGTCTATGCACACAAGCTGATTATCATTTACTACGTATTCAATTGCGAAAAAAAGAATAACACGTCATATTTTTATTAATTCAAAGCTCCAAAGAAAAATTAAATTTCGGCATTAAATTACGCATAAGGATTTTATATAACGTTAAACAAACAAATCAAATAAAAATTATCTTACATATAATGAAAAGTTGAATACAACAATGTTACATATTTTCCACTTAACAAAAAAGCTTTTAGGCCTGTTGATGGGTATATATAGATAAGGTGAGCAAAATTAATGTTTAAAATGTTTGCAGACATTTTTTTTAAATTATTTTTATTCAACGAACATAAAACAATATTTTTGTTTTTCTCATATTATGCATGCAACCTACCTATTTATACATTTTTATGCATATGAAGGTTTTTACGTCCGTCTGTCTGTGCGTCTATCTATATATCTAAATTCTAAATTATTTTTTTTTTAATAAGTAAAGCAGACACAGACATAATTGGTAGCCACTGTATTCATTTGAATCTAATTAATGCTTTCAAAAAATGGCACAGGTCATCCTGCTGAAAGATCATGTTTTACTTATTGCGTGGAATATAGGATTGCTAACATTATTAATAGCAATATTTCTTCAGTAGACGGATTATATGGCTAGAGAAAGTGAGTTTATTGTTTATATGACTCGTTCTGAAATAATAATACGCATAATGTTATTGGGATTAAATTAAATCTCTGAAGATTAATAAGCTAGAGATACGTGTTGCTCGTTCAGAAATAATCTACGTTTTTCTTTCAGATAGAAACACTCAGTAAAATAGCTGTTTCATTGTAAAAAGTGGAATACTGAAAACAAATATTAACAGTTTTTAAGCAGAAATCTGTTGGTCGATTGTTACGAAATACTATGAAGTACAATGTGTGTTGAATAATCATTTAAATTCCACAGCATTTTAATACTTGATCTATTTTATTCTATGTATTAATCTGCCTATCAAAGTGATTACAATGTTTGTAAATCAACCAGCGTCCGGTTCTAATATCACCTGCATTCATGCCTGTAGTTTAAAATTTATGTTGATAAATCTCGGAAATTTACATATATCTAGTATAGAAGTACCAAAAAACATGAAGAGAAATCGGAGTGGAGACGTCTCCTCTTCGTAAATAGTCCCCTATATTTTGGGGCACTGATATATGCTTCTTAAATTCTGTTCTCATACCATCACATATAGATCTACCTTATTTAAAATACAGTTTATCTATTAATTCACATTTAAACATATGTCAACAGACTCAAACTATTTGTTAAGGTCCCGAGCATTCGACCGGTTCCAATTATTGGTTGTTTTTCTGATATTTATTCACTTTGAGATGATGATGAATTTAAATATTGAATATTTGTGATGACATTTTAAATTGATGAGGATACAACAAATCTTTTATGACTGCTATTATTTGTTAGTGACAGTTTCTAAGAACTGCAATCATTGTTTTTAAATACTTTTAATGAGATACATAGTGCTATTCAAAGTGAGTTAATGTATATTGTAAAATTTTTATACTTATGTCGGTGAATTACTGTAGAGCACTTTGATCTGGATTTGTACAAGAGAGAGTGTGACAAAAAATAGTGGCTTTGTATAGTATATAACAATTGGGTGATTGATAGAGTCAGTTAAGCGATATAATATCTTATAATAAAGTGAATTTATTATCAACACTTGTCTAATATAGAAGATTTCATTTGAGCGTGCATGTTTAATTAATAACTCACTTAATATTAATAAGCAAGTAGAAATATTGAGACCGTAAAAAATTACTCAGGTAAAAAAAAAATCATCCATTTTACAATTAGCAGTGAATCATTTATCAACTAGCTTTAACACTACCTGATTGAACATTTGTTGCCTATATACACGCTTATATATATATATAATGCTAGGCTCTTCGCAATGAATAGACCACTCTAGCAGCGGATAATGCTTAGATCACTTATATAATGTTAAAAATTCCGTAGCGAGCGGTGATAGCCTAGGGGCAAAAGACTCTGGTTGATGTCCAATCGGACGAGTTTCGCTCCCTGCTAACCACACTGAAGAGCTGCGAAACAATTTGTGGATGTGATATATGCTCCCGTTCGTCGGTTGCGCAAATTGGAAGGAGTATTTGACGGTTGCTTAGCAATGAATAGAACTCATTATATCACGAATATAATGCGTTAAAATTCCGTAGAGTGTAAGTAAAAATTCCGTAGGGCTATGAATGATCCGACTAATGGCAAATTTTGTGATTCTTTGTATTTCAATGAACATATACATTTCTTAATTTTAGCATTAGTTTTGTTTACAATTGTTATAGTTGGACACACATATTATATCATTAATAGACTATCCCACCTATAATAAGTAGGATTAGTAGGAGACGCTCAGTTGGTCATTCAGTCGATGCCGGACGACCGTTAGTCGGATACTAAAGTATCAGCGACCACAACTATATTTCTCTGCGTCATTACCTATTATATCAATTTCCTAACGTTTTGTACGTCGAACCTATTTTAGGACCGACTCAGTAAAAATACAAGCCTCCATTGTGAAACCCCTCCATAACTCACTTGGCGACGAGGTATTCGGATTCATACGGCGGAAAAAAAATTCGTTCGCCGCCATAACAAATTTGGCCACGAGAATTCGTACTCATACGGAGAAAAAAAAAATCACCCGCCATAACAAATTTGTCGAAGGGATTCGGATTCATACGGTGGAAGAAAAAAAAAGTTCGGTCGCCACAAACATTAATTCGTGACGAAATTCGTACTCTTACGGAGGGAAAAAAAAATTGCTCGTCATAATTTTGGTTACAACATCTCGGATTTACGTTAAAAAAAAAAAATTAGCAAAGTTTTTCGAACGACAAGACGTCAACTTAGTGAGGAAAAAATCAGTCATATTCTCAACTGAGAAAATAGTATATTTTTTCTCGATAAGACAGTTTGCTCAAATAGGTCACAATTTGCAAATTCGTATGCCCCCATCTACAATATTTAAGCATTGTGTAAACTTTTGCGAAGATGGAGGACTGCAAAAATATATTCCAGGAATATTTTCAGTTCCAGACGGAACAACAGATGAAAATATTAGAGCAACAGAAGACATTCCAGATGCAACTACAGGAGGAAACTTTTCATAGACAAATCCAGTTTCAACGAGAAATGGAACAGATGCATAAGGAGTTTCAAAACAAAATTCTGGAAATAAGTGAGTAGAGAAAAGAGAAAAATCTACAAAATGTTTCTTTCCCAGGGAATACAATATGGAATTCATTTGAAATATTCACGTAGAGTCCAGATGAAGAGATAACTTTTGAAGAGTATTATAAAAAATATACAGACGTGTATAACGAGGGCTGCCACTCGTGGTCTGAAGGAAAGAAGGTTAGACTTCTTTTAAGTAATTTAGGAACTGCTGAGCATAACAAATTGGTAAACTACATTTTACCGAAAAAAACTAGCGAGTTGACTTTTACAGAGGCGGTAAATATATGAAGTGAATTATTTAGTAAAAAGATATATTTGTTTCACAAGAGGTGGAAATGTTTGAATCTGATGAAAGATGACGAACAAGACTATATAACGTACGCAGACAATGTGAATAAGCATTGTGACGAATTAAAGCTAGCAGAGTTAAGCGCTGACAATTTTAAGTGCTTTGTGTTTGTTCAAGGGCTGCTATCGGAAAGAGACGCCGAGTTGAGAAAATTAGTGCTATCAAAATTAGAAAACGATCCAAGAATTACGATACAGAAGGGGGCAAAAGACTGCACAAGATATGTTAGCGTAAAGAATGATTCAAAAAAGATAGAACAGTCTGGTGTTTCGCATGTAAGGAAAATACGCTACAAAAAAGCAAGACAGTCTACTAAAAAGAATACTAAAATTGCGGATTATCAAACAAAATTTAAATACCAGACAAAAATAAACAAAACCTCCCGAAGCCATGATTTGCTTGCGGTGAACTTCACTGGTACAGATATTGCAATTTTAGGAATAAAAATATTTAAACTGTGAAAGAGTGGGTCATAAAAGCTCGCACTGCAGGTCAAAAAATAAAGACAATAAAATAAGAAAATTAAAGTCCGACGATGGAATAAACAGAAAATTTGTTACCGTCGAAATAAGTAATGAAAAATAAAAATGCAAATAAGACAAATAAAATCGCAAGGTCAGTGACGAGAGAAAAAAATACAATTTATTGGAGAATTTGTTACAAACGTCACGTTAAAAAAAAAAAATGCGAACTAAACTATTTGTCATAGAAAATACCACGAACTTACTTGGTACGAATTGGATAACAGAATTTCAATTATGAGATCTACCGATAAATTCTTTCTGTTACAAGGTTGAAAGTCTAAACTCAGAAGCCCAGAAATTAGCAAGGGAACTTAAGGAAACATTTTCTCCATGTTTGGGAACGTGTACCAAGATTATATATCAAGTTCCTAACGTTTTGTACGTCGAACTTATTTTAGGACCGACTTAGTACAAATACAAAGCTTCCACTGTGAAACCACTCCATAACAACAACATCGTATTTATTAGGATGAGCAAGATTTTGACCTCACATAACCACACACACACACACACACACACACACACACACACACACGCGCATATATGTGTGTGTGTGTGTGTTTATGCGCATGCCTTTGTGTGAGTCTGTGTGTCAGTCAGGTTCAACAAATAAAAACTAATAGATATTATTTGCTTCTGAATTTGTTTTCACAGTGAAGGATATTTTATTTTTATTTTATCGTCTCTTCATCTTGACAGGAAATATATTTTGTGCACACCTTTGTCTAAAAATATACGTCACTGTATAATGAATATTATATTCTTGATTTATAGCCTGAACGACAAAAAAAAAAAAAACTGTAGATATTTTTTCTTCAAACTGCACATTAGACTTTGACACATTTGACACTCGTATTCTAGCTCAAGTATAATTTTGGTAAGCATAACCTATATTTTAATTAATATAAGATTAACTGCTGAAACTAATTTTCAACCTAACTACTATCTTAAATCATTCATCAGTGACAATTAGTGAGGAGACCAAAAATATGATTATATTGTCCGTGTGTATGCAAAGTAGTAGTGAAATCTTGAAGGAAAAGTTTGTATTGCTTAACACAATTTGTGTTTTATGTTTGTGCCATTTTTTATTCCCTGTTTTCTAAGTATATTATTTTAGGACGAAAAAGTTTATATATATATATATATATATATATATATATATATATATATATATATATATATATATATATATATATAATGCTCGTAAAAAGAAATATGCATAGCAAAAAATAAATGCAGCCAAACAATGCGTAAAAGTAACAAAATTATGACTGAACATACATTGATGGTTGTTTTAATTTAGGTTGAAAGTGCAAGAAATAAAATTAAAATAATGTCGGAATAGGTCATATGAAAATTGAACGGAGGGAAATCAATAAAAAACATTCAAGTCTTCTAGTAGTTTTTTTAATTATTTCAATGTGCTATTTTGAGTCCTGTTTTTTATTTCATCTCGTGAGAATTCATTCATTTTCTTTTTTATTAATTGACGGCTTAAGTTTCGTGACTTAAGTTTTATAACCAAGTCAGGAGCTCTATATTTTATGATTCAAATAATATTCTAAGGTAGAAAAGTGTTTCTAAACGATTTTTGATACAAACAAAGAGTCTTCAATATCTTTTTAGAGCATCATCACTTTTTTCTCAGTTCGCTTCAATTGTATATTATTAGTATTTTGTAAAAAATGCACTATGACAACTGTTTGCATTTGTATACGTGTGGTCACAATTTCTCCAGGAAATCTATGCCCAATCATGCGGCTGAGAGACATTGATAAAGACGATTAGAGACACACCTTGCATACCCCGGTCTCACACTATCCTTTTCTTGTTTTCTTTCTGGCTTCGTGCCGGCATACAACATCGTGTAAAATCCAAATATATTTGAATGAATTTGGCGCACCAATAGATAAATTCAGTAGTACAAGATATCTACAATTTACGGCCAAAATATCTCTCACATAATCTTATCAAAAAAGCTTGATGATGACACCATTGCCACTTGCAGAATGGTGATAATTTAAAATGCGGGTGGTATTTCTGCCGCATTCTGTAGCTGATGATTTACAATTAATGGCCAGCATTTCTTCTGCCACTCGTATATAAGATAAACAATAAATTGAACAAATATGATGAAACAGCCGATTTTACTTATGTGATGTGATACACATGAAATTGTAAATAAAACGTTTATTTGAAATCTTACGGAAGAATACAAGTATGATTAATTAAATTTATTAGATAAAGGTACCTGATTAATAGAAATTGTTCAACCGACTTAATTTCGAGAATAAAAATATTTTTATACGAATCAGGCTAGTTTTTAAAATGAGGAAATCTTCAATACAATCACTTTCTCAGTGTACCTAAGATCTTATTGTATATGCGTTTTATTAGGTTAGTGCAAAAATAATGTCGTTTTCTCACATAGTAACATATGTTAAAAAACGACATTATGTTTGCATCAACCTAATATTTTTTTTTTCTGACAGACAGGCAAATAGAAATG